>JAQIXS010001280.1:0-31697 GCA_034700785.1 Rossiulus vilnensis | reverse complement strand
ATCTTCATTTGAGATGGCTATCTTATTCTCACATGCATTTAAAATAAAAAATTAGATGTTTCATTTTAGAGTGTAGGCTTTGCATTCACACTTTTGTGTCACACTCATTGTGCAAAGGACAATGGCGAGGCTTTGGGGTTGGCATTCCTTGTCCCTAGGATCGGTCCCTGCTGTCCCTCAGCGATGTCTGTTGGAACGCGTGGATGTTCTTCCTGATAGGTAAAGTCCCTTGGAAGTTCGACGGTAAACCGGCGTTATTAGTATATTTTGTGCTGGAGTAAGCCTACTGGGGCATTTATGGCGCCCAAGTGAACCATGCATTTTGGCTTGGATTTCCAAAGTGCTCCATTTACGCTTGGTCTGCGTCGGTTTTGACCACTAGGTTTTATGCGGTTTTTACGGTTCGCCATATTTTTCCGGAAAAATAGCGCAAAGTATTGGCGAAAATAAGTGCTTCTTCTGTTGGTAAACCTGCCTTATCCACCTGTATCCACTCGGCCATAACTTAGTAGTGCATTTTGGATGCCACAGACATGTGAATGTACAGTGAATGAACCAGGTGGCGCTGGTGATTTCCCACTGCCAAGGGCCAACTATAACTGCGGAGGTATCCTACCATGCCAAACATGTTTCAGGATATCAAACACAGATGTTTTTGAATCAATTTAAGGTAAATGGCTTTCCCAAATGTACTTTTATGATATGTGACGTCATGTTTTGGACACTGGCAATATCTTCCAAACTGACGCTGGTTTTACTTGCTATCATGATGTGACGGTGGCCATACAGAGCCTACATTATCAGTTTAACAGTATTACTGTCAGTTTTTCAGGTAAGCATCGATTTTCACCACGTAACGGGTTACAAACATACCATATACATGTATACAGTGTGACCCAAAGGGATTCCTTTATCTATTTTTGAGTAGAATTGGTTTCCATTAAGGTCTGAGTTACTTTTTATGCTTCGAAAATATCCCGTTTATTTATAAAAAATAACTAAATAAACTGGGAAAGAGCCTGAAGCCTTGAAATAAACTTGAAAAAACAACATGAAACGAATAGATCTGGAGATTTTTCTTATTAACTCAGACCATAGTGGACAACCGATTCTACCCGGGGAAAATAAATTTAGCATTATAATACATATTTCGAACAGAAATTCTATTCGTTTTGCAAGGTGGGCATACTTTTGGCTCAGTCTTGAAGTGGAACTGCCTTTTCAAACAGCAATTGCTCGCATATGAAGTTTTCTGCAATCAATTTCTACTACAGGCTTGGAATCTTCCAAGTTTGCGGTACTTTTTGCAAAAATCTGTTTACTGTCGCTAGGTCCCAAAACAGGTTCCTTCCTAACGCCAAGCTTTAAATTCAGCCAATGAGAGCGTGTATACTCCTCGGACGGTAGAGATTGAACTCCATGGTCAAAAAGTTCTTGTCATCGTAAGTACTAAACGTTAATCCATCAGTACGACCTCATTTGCAGTAAATTACAACTTTTTTCATCCGTACACGCAGGGTCATCATACGCCATCACACCATCATCTGCGCAAAATTCTGTATACGTTTTATGCACTTGTCGTGTTTATTGCATGGCGCTGTAATCGCCCCCAAAAACCAACAATTTATGGACGGTTTTAGCATCGCTCGGTGGACATAAGCATCGAATAAGATCGTAAAAACTAAAATGTTGCTTTCCAAGCGGAGGACGATGAGCGGTGGCACTCTTTGAGCTCCGCATCGATCCAAAAGAGTGATTATGAACTTGCATGTACCTGGCTGAACAATATGCTATCGGGGCTTGCATTCACGCATGGCTTCCTACAAAAAATGGCCTATCACAATTTGGGAAGACAGTCGTGAAAAACCCCTTTGTTTGCCAACTGAGCATAATTCCGGTTATTTATGGCTTTGTTTGCAGGGTGAAATTTTTCATTCGGATTTATTTTGTGTCGTGCGTGAGGCTGGGGAGAGACCGAAATGAAGTTTTCGACTCCGGAACGCAGGTTCTGCCCCCCTCGACATTGTTCGAAATTTGCTCAGTAAATTGTCTGCTTTCGAGGCCAACTCCCCTTGTTACATTTAGACAGGAAAGACATTTTAAGGAATCGCGCTGGAATTTTCTCGCCCCCTTCATTTTCGTTAGGTGACTGGGAGACGATATTTCTCATGAATTCATGCGTGGTTTTGCAGAGGTTATGAACGATCACCAGTCAGTGTCAGCCCCCATGCGTGGCATAATGCACGCGAGTATGATACGCCTTCGAACAGGTTCGTTCAGAATTCCGACCATGATGGCACGCGCTCGCCAAGTGCATTATGGGAAGATGGCCGCCGCCCGTGCCGCTTCAAGGAGAGGTCTCATTGGCGGAAGTTGGCGTTTTGCGGCGAATATTCAAGAAAATGTCGGGATGGGAAATATGCAAAGTTGGAAGTCGAACGATGCTCTGCTAAAGTGGATCTCCGGAAGTGCGTCTTCTAATGTACCTTATTTTATTCCGTCGCCTTTGCGAAAGGCACGGTAGGATGCCCTTGCGGATTTGGTGAAGTTGTTCGAATGCCACAGCCCCTCACTGCGTGTAGCTTCTACGATGACTGAATCACCCCCTTTTCCATCATCTAAATCAACGGTGAAATGTTTTTTTTTGCAATGTGGCGGAAATTGATCGGCTCGCCAAAGCACTGGCCGTGAAATGAGGACCCGTTTAAAGCAATCGACCGATCAGCTGTCAGGTTTTTCTGCGCAACTAGTAATTGAAATCGATAAACAGATTTTCGATTTATTCATCAAAATCACTGTCTATCACGACTAAGAACTCAACAGATTTAAGATTGTGCTTTTTTTACCCAACTGCTGATTCGTGATCAGTGAGCTTGCCATGAATTCATTGTCTCAAATCGATACGTTTTCTGGTTAAAAAAGTATCTTCATAAATTATGATACTCCGTTCAAGCCATCAGTATTTTCACTACAATGAACCTTTCTTAGTTTTTATTGTTCTAAAACTCACTACTGCAACTTCAATAAACGTTTATTTGACCACCATTATAATTTCTGTTCAATCTCTGTATTTGTACTTAACATCAAAACCACATACTGACCGGAAGTGGAAATCGGTACTCATTGTAAGTCTTGTTGCTACGCCTTTTGGTGCATCAATCGGCGGCATCCTTATTAATCCGCAACAGGATGTTTGGCATACTAATGACCTTTTATTATGATTCGAACATGGTAAAATTTGATTTACATCAGTTGTAATAATACCCAGTCCTCTGTTTGCTGAGTCGAATAATCCCATGTTAAGCCTTATGACATTTTGAAAGAACTTTTCGAAATCGATTGGTGGCATCGATATGACCTGTTCTACAAGGGACGTTCCATGCGGACATAGATCCAAACTCTGTGGACGAAGATAAAAACAAATACTGCGCTCAAAAGCCAGGACATTGTGTCCTTCCGCACGATTTGCATCAAACGATCTTATCTTTTTAAATTCGATGTACACGATGGCCTGCGAGTGCCCAACCTGAACATTTTTGGGCGTTTTTGAAGGTGCAACTTCCGTTTAGTTTCCTCGATCGAGATGATTATCGCCAGTGCATCTGAATTACTGCATGGGGACGCACCTTTTAACAGACCACGCATTCAACCCCATCGACCCACCATCGATGATAGAAGATGCAATTGAATAATGCCCTTGAGCATCCACTCCCCGCACTCGCTCGAAAGGAAACTAGTTTGCCGAACGCACGCTGCCGCCGGAAGCAAATATTGTCTCAGATCTCAAATGCAAATGTGCATGTACTGTATGCTGCAAGAATGATTTTCGATTAGAATGGGGAACGATGATGACGACGTCTGGCGCTAATCACTACGACGCTGCAGCTGCTGGAAACGAGAAGATGTTGGGTCGAAAAGACGAACCCTATCATAAGACGATCATTGAAGGTAACGGAAATATCAGTAATACACGTAGACAACATTTTAACTTTATTGAAAATCTGCTAGTTTTCGTGAATGATTAGAATCGTGTGCTATGCTGGAATGCGTGACAATTGAAGATGAAATTTTACTGCACTTGCCAGTTCAATTCAACTCAGTATCCTACTGTCAGCAAAGATACGTGTATACCGTGTGGTAAGGGGTTGTCATCCATCAACCTATGTTAAGTTTTATTTATTTTTATATTTCACAATGAGGAGTTAATGTTTATGCAGAGAAACGTAGTAGCCTAATGATATCGTTACCTTACGTTCTTCTTAACTTGTTCACATTTATTTACTGTTGAAAATACACGGAGCTAAGCCGCAAAGTAAATTTATATTGTATCTAAAGGAAAAAATGTATGACTATAATATATAGAATATAATCCCTGGAAAACGACAAGGGGGGATGTGCGTGCGGGCATGTAACCCGGGATCAGTAACTGCCTGAATAATGGATATTAATCAACATTCTCCCCTACAGTGCATGAATGTTATGTTGCACTGTTGTGTCTCACCCTTTAGGCAAACATCCTTGAGACCATGTTATTTTTATTGATTGGAGAAAATCGCACATCGCTACTATTTACTTTCGTTCTATACAGATGTATGTGCTCTTCTGAAAGTTGATTCAGTGCATCTGGGGGTCCGGTGCCATGGAGTGGGGCAGTTTGGTAACATTGTTTTAACCTTCAAGTTGCTGTTTTCGTATCCACGGTTTGCTGTCAGTAACATGCATATGTGCATGTATCTGCCCTCTGGCATATGGACTACGTCTCCTTGGGCCCAAAACTTAGAAGTGCAGACATTTGCAAGACTGTCCCGCAATATACAGATCATGGTGACACAGTAATTTAAGCTTAAACTCTTCCATCTATACGGCTCACTGTGACGCTGTTAGCGATTGTTATGGGGATTCATTTTTCATGACGTTATTGACAAATTGAATGTAAAGCTTAGGCTGTCCTGCGCGCATTATCAGATACGAATTTTAGATCTCTTAGGAGGTCGTTTATTTCGTGCAGCATCATAACGTATACATCTGAGACACACAATGAAGAGTTTTTTTTCCCTTCATATTTTCTTTTTCTTTTTATGACCGATTTCCTCTCTTTCATCTCTTTTTCGCAAGTCGTTTATTTCGGCAAAAGCGAAAGTATACGTAGAACAGCCTCACAAAGGCAAGGGGAAACTGAAAAAGTTATGTTGATTGAACGTTTGTTGTTGAAAGCGTCGATATGGGCCGAAAGTTGATCCGATCAGACGAAAATATAAGCCGTTGAAACCGAAAAAGCCATTTCTGGAAGACGATGCTTGACCCTTTCGGAGAGATTTTCACTTAATTTTAAAAGCAAATTAAAAGATCTGGGACGCCTTTCACCCACGATTCCCATCGTTTTCGAAACGGAAAGCTTTTTCATCATCTTGATTAGTGGCCAAAACACAACAAATGCTTTCAGTTCGGAAAAAACACGGAGTGTTACACTAATGGCGATTTATGGATGATCCTTTTTTACCGTAACGTAAACGTGTTGCCAGCTAAATCGCGAAAAATGGTGGTATTTCAGTGTACTTTTATTTCATGAAGGAAATTCACCAAAAGTCGACTGTTGGATACACCCATTTAGTCCATTATCGTCCTAATTGGAAACCCCCTGACAACTTGTATAGCCTGTCTGTCCCTCCCCCCTCACATGCATTAAAAATGGTCCAGATTAATTTTTTGGGCAAATAACGATGTGATTTTGACCAGGAAATAGTATAAAAACCTGACGTCATTTTCTCGTTGACATGTGCATTATGTTTTTGCCCTTAGCCGCTCATTTTAAGCTAAAACGTTTTTTTTTTTAAATGTTGTTATTTGGGATATTGTTGTCAACGGGTTGTGGTGAAAATGTTTATTTTGGTGACATTTTTTAAAACAGAATTAAATTAAAAAGTCCGTTTAAAAAAGACAAAAAAATACTTTTCTTTTTTAACACCATGGGTGAATTGCTTTTATAGACAGGTTTCAATGTCCTCGAGAATTGTTTGACGTCCGAATTTGCTGTCCTCACAACCTATCCCCTCTCTGGTCCAAAAATTGTCCAAATTCTGTTTGCCTCCACCCTTGGACGGCCCCTTGGTGAACCAATGTGTTTATGATTATTCGCGTCTTTTTTTCGACAGTACATTTCGTTCTTTTTTGTAGTGAAAAAATAAACGAGTATTGTTGCAAGTTATTGATTTGAACACACAAGTTTTTTTAAGCCTGGGGCTGCAGGGTGGTGTATCGCATAAAATTCTCAGCGTCCAAACAAAATAATTTCTGGCCAATGTTTTTGTATCTACATAAACCATCTTGACTTAATCATTACTCGGGGCAACTTTAAATAACTATACTGGAGTCAATTTATTGTTGCCGAGAAAAAATGTGACGTTGAGTGATACACACCAATGTTTGTCTCATACATTGTGGTCATCGATTTCTTTACTTTTCATGCGTTGTCCATTACGTTCGCATTACCGGTAGCTATTTATTGTTGTTTGATTTATTGTGTGAATGTGATTTGAAGGCTAGAACTGAGATCAGTTTCAAATTTTGTTCGTTCGAACAGTTGCAAACTGGACAGGATAAATGGGGAAATTTCCTATACTGTATTTCTTCCCCCAATTTACTAGTATGTCTGCTGGAATTCATTTTAAACCATATTTATGGTGCGTGGCGTTTATTATTATACACACGTATTGTCAATCATCGATTTTGCAATGCTTTATTGTATTTTACAATTGCTGGATGATTTACTAGTGAGGAGAAATATTTACAATTCGGCTAGTTTCTTATACGCAGTATTTTGCGGAATTGCGTCGCAATACATATAGCACGGTAAGAAATATAAAAAAACATTGATTTTTTGCATCTGAACAGCATCAGGTAGCGTGTCACTGTAGCTTAGTTGTAAATTACTGCAAATTTGTTTTAAAGAAAAGTGTTGCACATTATGATGAAAATCGGACCCAAAATCAATGTAATATTCTCTTATTCTGCTTTGTTTGAATTGTAAAGAAGAAACTCAGAAGAAATATTAAATGTGCCTAAATAGTGATGCTTTTCTTTCAATTGATGCTTTTCTCTTAGTAAGAAAAAATACACAAATTAATTTAAATGATTGAACAGGAAAATCATTTTGAAAATTAATTCTTGGTGCAACCCCCCAACCAGAAGTAATAGGTGCGCCACTGCCTCCATGGACAATAGGTATTTATTGTTTGGTAGATCAACATTGTATGTACATGTATTCACATTTGTTTTGTTATGGGAGTTGGATCTGCAGCAAAAACCTAGCAGAGGTATTGTACTGTATTTCATTTCAGCCAAGTGAAAACATCGCATTTCCTCCGACTCAGATGCGTATCACTTTTGGCAATCAATTTGAACCCTCGAAGAAAAACCAGAGCTGTTGTCCCCATGGATACAAAACCCCACATAAAACAATATGCAAGACTCATGCGAGTTTTTTCTAAATGTCGAAGTTAATATGATTTTATGATCCCTAAACATGTACATCCACAAATCGAATTCGGCGAAAGGCACGCCAGTAAAATAACAAGAAGGGCCAAAACGTTATTAATTTTACGAAAGAAATTGAATTTAGCTTTATGACCAGGTGGCAATATTGAAAGTGTCATCATTGGACCCCTATATTTTCTCTTTTAGTGATCCCATGGGATCATAACACGTGTATAAAACATTTGAACACATGTTCTTTGTTTGAGACTTGTTTTGAATGAGGTTATACAGTTCAACATGCTTTTTAACATTAATTTTTCAAATTTATGTTTTACAAATAGTAAGCATAATAATTCAGTTTAAAAATGCATTTGAGCATTACAACAGCATGACACATCGTGTTTAATTCATAGTGTGTATTTTAAAAACATTAACTGTAGTGTGTAGAGCTGAACACTTATTTTATACGGTAAAAACACGTCAATAATACTGCATTCTTTGTATGTTTACCCACCTTTTAGTTTTCAATGTAGGGTCGGATCCAAAAACAACTGACAGGAACCAAAATACAAAGAATTGTATTGGTACATTTGAAAAAAACGATCATATCATTATATTACATATACCTGTTGAAGTTACACTTGGCTGTACTAAAAAAGAATGTCGCTAAAGTGAATTAAAACCGTCAATGCATATCCCTAAAACTTAATCACCAAAGTTAGTAAAGTTATTAGGTACCTACTACCTATCGTTTCATGCAGACATGATAATCCCCATGCTGCATAATCGGCGGATTAAGCAGTAGGTGGCGGTCAGTGCTAGGTTTCACCACATGAGCACGTGACGTGTAACATGACTCCCATCACTGAATTCCGAAATTGACCTCGTTGGTTACATGCGAAAAATATTATTTCGCGCGCATAATGATGTCACGAATAATGTATATATGTCATGTATGAGTCTTAATGCGCGGAAAAATTGTGACTTATAGGCGTTAAGTGCCCATCATTTACTGTCATTATGGGCTACATCTTGTACCCGTAATGTCATAAATGCATGTTCGTGCAACCTCGAACCAACTATTAATTATGAGGGCAAGAAAAATTCTCAGGGAATCCCATTAAAGGCGATATTAATAAATCAACGTTTGCACGATGCCTTAGGGCTAAAACTATACAGATTATCTAGCAAGAAACGGCTGAGTTTGCATTTTTTTCCCCACCAAAACCATAAAAAATGGCAGCTGCAAATAGAGACGTCATCACAATTTCATTAAGCTAATTTAGGCCATGTGCATGTATATAAAACAGAACAGCTTCAGCGAATACCTTTAATTGAAAAACAAAACTGTTCAACAACAACAATTTAATCATTTTTCTATTATAATAATTGCTTCCCCGGTGTATTTCATTGTTTTTTTTTTATTCCAGCTCGTGTTTTTTGCGTTAAGTAATTAATTGCGGTTGTACGAAATAATCATTTTTCGCGAGTAATTTTACGCTTAATGTATCTCAGGTGCCTGCACCATCCGCAGGGTTTAATTATTCGTGGATAAATATAATGCTGTTTATACGTTCAATTATGGCGGTCGATAGTGTCGACGATAAGAGCTTCGCTCATTCTTCCCCATAAAGCCTGCATGCATACTTCTCGCTCCCCTTAATTGTTACGCGTAAGGATACGATGTAATGTAATTCATAACTTGGTGCAACACATGGTGAAGTGATGGTCCCCTCTGAAAACGCATTTTTACGAGCAGCCAAATACCAGCCATTTGCCTTTAGTCAAAGGAGCATACATTTTCTCAATACATGTATATTTATTGAGTGATGCATGAACTTCTTTTGGGTGGGGAAGAAAGCCTGCATGGTTTTAGGTATCGGCTTACATGCATATCTCTTACTTGCATACGTTTTAATTGAAAAAAAAATTTCTTCGTTGTGTTATAACAAAAATAACTTTAATCATTCCTCCCAGGTTGCGCCAGGGATCCTGACTCGATGACGTTGAATTGAAAAATGGCTAATAATGTCATTGGGCCTCATTCAGTACATGTGACGTCCAACTGAATTAATTTCCATTCATCATTCAGCACAATAATTTACATTCATAATACAACTTATATAGGCTTGCTTAATAGAATGCCGTCACTTTGTATTTAATAATGTGAAACAAATTGGTTGTAACCAGTCATTATAGTGGAGTGGAAGAAAATTACAAAGAAATTATTTTTTATGACAAATAATGTAATTATGGGCTTACAAATGACGCCTTTAGAGGATGTTGTTTGTAACATTTAAAGTTTAAAAAAAGTTTAAAAGTGGTCCTTAACTCTATGAAAAATGAAGTCATACGGAAGTGCTATAGTGGCTTGTGTACTACCTGGGTACGTGACCACAATTATGTCAATTTATGGAACAAACCTGACAATATAAGAAGGTACTACATTTTTAGAAAAATTAAAACTTGAGTAGTCAAGATGGCGAACCTTATTTTAGAATCCCTGGTGTACATGTACATAGTATGGAGGCGTGCCAACACGAAACATTGTTGAACGGAAAGGGTTGCGACGAGGATTAGTGCACAGACATATGTATTATGTTCAGTAGAAAAGATTTTTCATGGCAAGCAACGTTGAATTCATTTCCATGACACGCAACCTCACATGTGGTCGTTTACCTTTCGGTTGAGGTCTCTCCACGTGCACAATTAACCTCCTAACAACAGATGTTTTTTTATTTTTTTTATTTCTGGGTTATTTTCGTGTTTGAACTGGAGAATGGGTATCGGGTGACCTATTCTTCCTCCCATTTTACGTGCATTGTTATCGATTAGAAGTGCACGCAGCCTGCGAGTTGCGAAAGAATAGAAGAATCTGATTCCTGAATCCAGGCGCATGTAGGATTTCAAATTTGGTCACATTGTCTCACCCATTCTGAAGGGCCATCTGCTGTTTAATGATGAAGGCATGACCAATTATCTATTTATGCTTGGTAAAATAACACCCCCTATACAATATCCTGGATGTCCTATTGTCAAAAGCATGATCATCTGCTTCAGACACTCCTTCAAGGTCTCGTCCAATTTGATATACAGGGTGTCATTCCTTAAAGAATGATGAATCCTTTATGTAATTGCGACCGTTGTACCAAGCTCCGAAAATCGTCGAGGCAAGGCTGATGATAACGTACAAGAAAATTTAAAGAGGTTTAAGTGGCTTTGTGAAAAATGTTAAGACTTCAGTGGCTCAAGTTCCTCAAAATTGACAATCCTCGTTTATTGTTAAAGCCATAAACATATGTTGTCTTCCGCAAAATTTAGTATTAAATCCATTTAACTGCAAAAAAACTCCATAGCTCAGCTATTTTCACTTTCACCAATTTTCATTTAAATTACTTGTGTAGTACTTCCCCGTCCCCATCATGCATGCACCATGTATGACATGGCACTGTGATGCTCATGAATTTCTAAAACCGCGTATACTAAGGGGATATGATGTATAAGGGAATAGTGAGATATGGGGATTAGGGCTGGTGAAAACAAACGGTTTTGAAATAGTTTGAAGGTATAAACTGCAAATCATAATACAAGTATATTAGTAGGCCTACTTTAAATATGTAAGATTGCCAAAATGGCTATATTAACAAAAAACAATCCCCGCCCCAGGTTACACTTGTATCATTTACTTGAATACCTCACCCCCTTAAGCGTAGCATAAATTATGGACTGCATCCTCCAATATACACCATGATGTATATATTATTTTTTTGGTTTTGTTCCACCATTTTGAAAGGTGATGCTTGTAGGTTGCCAATCTATGCAGCGTAGTGAACGTCGCCTAAATAAACCCTAGGGCTTGCATACCAATTGACCACTCCATTAACAGCTGGAAATAGCTAAAGGAAGAGACTGGTAAATTCCATCCTGGATGATGAATTGCGTTCCTGATTGCACTTTGCAATTTGTTTATTATAGGGGCTGTTTCCCCCGTCAAGCAGAGTTCGTCCTATAGATGAGATTATGAATATTAGTATCCTAAACGAAAACACCTGCCTACAATCGTATTTATTTAGCCAGCATTCTCTTAAGGCAAATGTTATACAAGGAGTAGATTGCTCATTTGCAACGCAACTGGTATCAAATTGCATGCATTAATAGTTATATTAACCTTTTGATGTCCACGAAGGCGTGTATTAGCAAAGGCGGTTTTTTTATAGGAAGTACTTGCATATTCATAAGTAATCCACAGGAAGAGCCCCAAGTGGCCGCATTTGCATTTTGCGAGACAAACATCGTTCATTCTTTGCCGTCAAAGTTAATTACGCACTTGCGTGGCGTTTGTCTTAATATAGCCAGCTTCGTGGCAAATGATTTGCAGTTTTTGGGAAAGACTCATGATGGAGCAGTTTGATATTCTTCTTCGCTATAATCAATTCTATTACCATAGTCGGATTTTATTAGCAAGGCTGTCGTGCATGAAATGTCTTTTTTGTTGTTGTAATTTTCAATTCTTTCGAGACGCGCGAGGAATCAATGCCTTGAGGGCCGTTCACAAAGGACGTCCATGAAAACGTTGGAACGTTTGACCCCCTGTACTATTTGCTCCCCCTCTAGTCCAGTATCGCCCGATGGATAACCATCTCCGGCTCCTTTCCGTCTTATGTGGACACAAATAGCCCAGAAAATAGGTGAAATTATTCAATTTATTTGGACAAAAAGTGTCATTTTGAATTCGGAAAAGGGCCAAAAAATGCCACAATGTCACCAACACTTGCCGTCCTTTTCACATAACAAATGACAAAAATTTCTATCTAAACTAACATAATGTCGTAATGATTAAACATAATGACTCAATAATGTAGTATGAATAACGTCTTTCGACCTTACATTAACTTATCATTTTTAATCACTTCAACCTCATACGTCTTTTATGGACGACTTTATTAACTTTTTCATTAGTAATTTATATTGAAGATTTCAGAAACATAGGTTTGTCAAAGTAACTGAAAATCATAAGTGTCACATATACACATGTATTTGAATCAAGATATACATGCATCCAAAGTTGGATCAACCTATCGTAAATATTTAATAATAAATTTAGAAACCGCCTTTAATTGATTACATGCCTGACGTTGATACCTAAACAATGCAAGTGAGTTCTTTTCATTTTGTAAGCAGATACAGTACGCTATTCGCGAGTTTAAATATGAAACCTATTGTGAAGGAAGCTGTCCTTAGCGTGTTAGAAAATGTGATTAGGTATGCGCACTTAAGGTTAAATGGTGCGCATCGTTATGATGGGATTTATCCATAGATTACAGTCTTGGAAAGTAAAGGCATTACTGTTGAGTAAAGAGAGCCAGACCCGTTTTTTATAATGAATTTTTTATAGTATGTGTATGCTATTTATACGATTTTCAGAAATAGCAATTTTGCATAATGTAAAAAATCAACTTATACTTGTATATCAACCCGATAGTACAGACAATAACATTTCCACAAAGCTTTTGCGAGCACATGGCGCTGCATAAACTGAAAATTAAACGCGCATTTTAAGACGATGCGGTTTTTATTCACACGCATAAAGACATCAGCATTATCTTTCTATTATGTTGAAAATAACAGTATTAATAGAAGGGGGGATAGAAAAAGATATTTACTCCTTTCTGGTAAGCCATGACAGAAATGGGGCTGCCTAAATGACTCCACTACGTTAAACTATGAAGGTGGTGTTTAAACTTAAATCTCATCATCAAAAGCCATTTACAGTCCTAATGACTTTAAATTGAAATTTAATCCACTAACCCGTCTATAGTCCATTTTCTTCCGAATTGGACAACTACCCCGTGTAGCATAAATAGTCGTGATTTCATTTACATGTGTATTTCAACAAGAAACACGCCATTTTAAATAAGAAAATTGGTCAAAATACATGTATATCGTCATGATGTCGCTAATATGTGCCATCATATTCCAAATTAAAATGAATTATTTAACTAAACATACGGAAAACTGGTCATCTTTATTAAAAGAATGCGGTGCGAGCATTTTATTTCAATCAAATAGCTATAAGATAAGACTTTCTAGAGAGTCAGAAGGTGTCGTGGTCACGCATTATGCATATTTATTCGTGTACAACAGCTTATAAATTTTAGAAATTACGCTGTAGGCCTACATGTACTTCTTTGCCCCGGTCTGCATATGGCAGCTAAATGTGGGAATGTTACTTAATAACGAAAACCTGTTGCTCTGTGAAGGATTTTGCTCGTATATTGTTTTATATGCTGTCGTTTAATATCATAACATTTAAACAAATTATTTTTTTCAAAAGTGAAAAACCTGATATTTCATTATTCATGTCATGAAGTCCAAACTTGTCATATGTCACTCTATGGCACTGACTCATTCGCACAATTTATTGTCAAATTTCCCCTGTGATGTGCGATATGATTCGATCTTGGCAATTTTTCTTCCAATCATCTCAACATCCCTGACTTCTCCAGGTTTTTGGAAAAGTTTCCTTGACTTTATCAAATATGTCAATACAATAAAATGGAAACAAGATTTACCAATTACTGGTATTTTTATTATTTCAAAAGTTGAAAACGCTGTTTTTGAAATCATCAATCTCGCTTTAAATTGCCTACATGTCGCACTAAATGGTCAGACCATATACATCATAATGCATGTAGTGCGACATATGCAGATTTGGTGAGGGCAATTCCTTGCTATTTCGCTGTCTCGAAACATGGCTTTCCTAGATCCATTACAGCATCTCAGCTTTAAGCACATCCTCAATTAGAAAAGATAAAACATCATGGACATGGGCATGAGATCATCTATCGCAGTATCAGATTCCTACCGGGCCCATACAAAAGTTGCAGCTACACTTATTAATTGCATCTCTGAATCTTGAATATTTCCGACATGTTTTCATTGTTTTGGGCCTTTGACATGGCTTACAATGGCTTTAGCTTCACCTTTAGATTATGGCTTTAGCATGAAAACTTGAAAATTCCCTGACGTGTCCAGGTTGTTCCTACTTTACTGACTTTACTTTACTGAGGTTTTCCAGGTCAGTGGGAGACCACAGATGTTGAAGCTTAACAATTCAACCTGCATCATCGCTAGACTCCAGTTTACGAACAATTGCGATGTTCACCAATCGAAATACCCTGTACCCGGGCATGGTGCCAGCTGTTGACTGGCTTGGCAGCCCCATAGGCGACAGTTTGAATAATGATGGTTCTTTCGCTTTTAAAGCTTCACTCAACGCTGCCATGCTCATGCAGGTAGGGGAGCGGGTGGTTCAGGTGGCAGTGGGGGAACACGGTCGAGATCAATGCCCCCGAGGGCAATTCACCTTAATCGCACTGGTTTCGGTTTGAAAAGTGCTGCAGCAACGTCTTTTCGCTCGGCCGATGGAGTGACCAATGGGAGAAGCGTCAGGCGCGCTCACCTGGCGCAGGCCAAGGGGGAGTTTTTCCACTCTGCATGGCTTCTTGTCGGGGGCCTAGTTTTGGAGGAGGAGGACCAGACACCGGCTTTTCGTGCAAAAAGCGGTCCCGGAGGCTGGCAGGCGACTTGAATTTCATTCTACGGGCCGCTGGTTTTCAGGGTGGACTCGCTCGGCCAAGGCGCCCGCCTAGCCGGACTGCGCGGGTTTTTAGTGCCTTCACAACGTCCCTAAACCAAGTGCGCGCTGGCTTATGTGCAGCTCCGACGACAGCATAATTAGTTATCGCGCGAAAAATGCTTAAGCAGTGAAATTCGGAATTTCAAAGATGGCGATGGAGATGGAACGGAAGGAACGCGGCGGTCGGCCGCCGCCAGGAGGCGCTGTCCAGTGACGTCAGCGGAAGTGGAATACCAGGCCTAATTTGAAATTTCGAATCAGATTTGCGATGCAATCGTCGGATGTTTCTTTAACCTGCGAATAACTTAGCAGCGTGTTCTGCAGAAAAACGGTGTTATCCTGTTAACTGAATTCGGAGTGCCATTAAACTTCAGCAGCTGAAGAGAATCTGGCACGATGAAGAAATCGCACCTACGGCTTAGTTGCGCAGCTCTCTCTCTCCAAAGTACGTTTCTGAAAGCTTTCGAGAATTGATTAGCCAAACGCTGACAAGGGAATAGTGTCTCTTCAAACCTTCACAACTTCACAAGCCAGCTACCGTACCGCGACTGCTTCGGCATCTCCGTACTAAGCCGATGTGCGTTTGAAGGCCATCGTTCCATTGCCAGCCCCATGTGCAATTCTACTAGGTGTGGGCCGCCATCTTGGTATGAGATTTAGCTCTGTTGCGGATCATAAATTGGCCTGATGCTGTCGTAAAGTCTGGCCGAATTTACGATTTGACATCGTTCTGAGTGGAAGAGTTTCCCGTATTTTGACAGCCGTGATTTCGTGTTTTGAACTTCGCTAATGCGACCTAATCCCGGAGACGCAAAACCTTTTTTTTTTTGGTTTTGATTTTGCGAAACGGTCAACTCCCTTGCTGGAATCGAGCCCTTGCTCCCTCTGCTTACCTTTTGCAGTTGCAGTTTTGCTCCACCTTCTTAAAACTCGTTTTGACGTCTTCGCCGAAGCAAAAACATTTGCCTGTCTCGTTTTGGCTATTTTAATCATCGATTGCACGGACGCAACCAAAAAGCGTTCGAATAGCTGCTTATTTTTCCTGAAATTTTTGTAGCAGATTGGGTGCACTTTTTTGCCGAAATGTAATCACCCCGAGCCTGCACCCAAGCATGGTGTGATACTATGCGAATGTTTTTTTTTTGTTGTCATTGATTGCTCGGTGAGCAGTCAACGGCAGTCGACATTGTCCCTGAATATTTGGAACACCAGCTGCAGTCCGTTGACCCAGACTGGCGCAGACGGGGTCGACAGCAACTGACCTTGCCGGATCGAGGATCGAATCCAACAGGTGTTTGCAGCCGTTTTTTTAAAACGTTTTCCCTCCAATTTTGTGCTGATTTTAGATATTCTGCAATCGCGACAGGCAGGCCTATAGGTCGTCGATTTTTTTCTATCTTAATGGCAACTCTTTTAACTACTTGTTTCGCATAATGGGGATTAGTTTTATCACTCTCGCCAAACGTGTCCGTCTTCTCTCTACTCGTCCACACCACCTCACCTGACCACCTGACCCGTGCGTTGACAGCCTACCTGGAATTGATAATTACAATCGTGTCCGAAAAGTGTGCCTCGATTGTGATCTTGTTCGCTGTTCGGAGGTGTTTTCGTCTCCTCGACGCCATCAGTGAGTTTTCATCAAAAAAGAAGAAAAAAACCTGTTGTTTTAAAAAGTCCGCTAGAAGAAAACAAACCGGCTAACGGCCATCTCCAGTTTTATTTCCCTCCTGCTACTTGCTGCTATCGCATCCGATCGGACGATTTCTGCTCGATATGCCATGGAGAAACCGGTCGATTGCCCCGACCATTCGTCGAATCGTAAAATCTTTAATGCCTTTTCCAGGGCATTCTCCAAGCAGAACATGCAGTTTGAGAAAGGTAAGGACTAAGGGGAACGCAATATCGCCTAACGTAAAACTTACGGAACGATCCGAAATGTGGCCAAAGCTTGAAATTGAGACAGCTGGCTGTGGTTATCATGACAGCCATCGTGAGAGCTCGTCTTAATCTCAGCGCATCGCGAGCTCTGGGCTCGCAAAATCTGGGAAACAGAATCCCTTCCAGAATCCTCTTAATCAGCGCATGAAGCGTATGCGCATTCCTTTGATCTCAATGAGTACGAGTACCATCCATTCCGTGCAACCACTCACGTCACGAGTGCTTTTATTATTTTATTTCAAATTATTTCTTTACTTTTAAAGTTCGCGGCAAACGAAAGGTGAACATATGCACATCCGCAAAAAATCTCTTATTTAATAAATTGTTCAGAATACATTGTAAATAATGGGAACGCCTTATGTGACATTGTTAGGAAAATTAAATGCGGAATGAGGAATTAGAGCTTCTTATTAATTAGACAGTGGGTTTAAAAGGATAGGCCTGCATTATTTATCAATTAAGCAATTGTGAATTTGATTTAACCCCTTAAATCTTGTTAGGGGTTAAACCAAATTCACAAATGAAATTTAAGGGGAAGCCGGTATTGTTTTGTAACAAATGTTTGGTAGGATGATAGTTTTGTAAATTTCTAGTAAACGTTTTTGCCCTTATGGGGTTTGTTGCTGCGAATCCATGACCGCAGTAAGCTTGGTTTTGTGTCACTTGTGTCATATTATTTTAGTCAACGTTTGCGTGAAATAAAATCGCGAAATGATCAGAATTCGCCCAATCGAAATAAACAAATCCGTGAAGCCGCTCCACTACTCCAAGGTCATTTATGTTTTAGTTGCTTTATACAGTGTACTAAGTTTATAGCACTGCGGTCTCGACTAAGCGTCTGATACCTATTAACCGAGGCCACGTGAATGCATTCCCTGTCATTAAATTGCATGAGTATGGCGAGGCATTGATAATGATATTTAATAATTCGTTTCGCGTCTAAATGTCGAGTGTAATTGCGCTGCGCATGCGTGACTAAACTAGTATTTTGGCTTGTCGAACCACTGTCTTGGGAGATAAATTTATCAAACATTTACATTTACGTGCCGGTGCAAGCCTCTAATTCCAAGAGTAACCAACCGCTAAAAAAGTAAATCCGGCAAGTGCTAATCGCTGATAATACATGCAGAGTGTATTCTATTTTATATCTACAAGTTTCTATTAGGTGCGTATTTTTCAGTTTGAATATTTTTAGAGTCGAATATCAGTCCCGTTTATTCATGAACAATAAGTTTAGCATTCGTCTGGAAAGACTACTACAAAAAATAGATTTTAGACAGCAGGGTCTCACTTCACATGGCATACTGTAGTCTTTGAGATGTAAAGTCGATGCACAGATATCCACAGTTCATATTTAATAGTAATATACCGTATTCAGTATACTGAATCTTGAAAGTGTAAAACATGCAGGTTTACATGCAAGTTTGGCAATCAAGATACCAACTAGCTGTAATGAAGACCATGCGATTTTTTTCGAGGTTGAAAGCCTGCCTTTCCTTTCTCTATTTTTCGGGTTGCAGACCTAATGTTCGTGGAAATTTAAGTTCATCTCCTCTATTGTTTATTTATTTGCCAGTACATGTAATAAACAATATCTTTGCAGATCAATAGACACGATACGCCTAGGGCGATACACGGGCAGACATGCCCATGAACCGTGTGTTCAAATACAATTTCTTTAACTTGGTGAACATTAATATTATGGCGACATGCAATGCATGCAGTCTTAAACCGATTTAATATGTAAATGTTTAGGACGATTTACCCTCCATGCATTATTTACGTCAAACATATAAAGAAAAAGCCAACGGCACATTGAAATAATGTACATCTCCTAGAGTGTACCACACCCCACGTAAGTAATGAAGGGTGTATCGTGCTAGACACGATAAATTCGATGAAAGTAGGCTCATTTGGCAAATTTATTGAATGATATGGCCAATGGACATCAGCTTTTTATCGGTCATTAAAATGTTAAATTAAATTCTTAAAAACCGGGCTTTATATGTACGTATAAAATTGAGGAATTTGACATCATAGCTTTATGGCTGTTATGACGTCATTAAAAAGCTACATGTACTTCTGGTTTTAGCGAATAATTGAACCGCTTCGAATGACGGAGTTTACACGAATGAGTGCAAGCAGTGTTGGGGATTATTTTGAGCAGGTCAATTGAAACCAGCTTTGTTGCCAACTTATAGCGACTCGGTTTTTTAACCAGTCAGATTTATAAATAAGAATGAGCGATTATGCAAATGGAATCTTGGTTTTTTGGCGTGGGACGCAGCCGTCTTTGCGTTTTGGGTTGTTTACCTTAGATAACATACCCCCACCTCTCCAAAGAACGATCTTATCCACTCTCATTTCAAGTCGTTTGTGAAGCACCAATTCACTAATAGGCAACCCTGCTGTTTCATTTCAATGTTGTTTTTAATTATGCTGGTGCGTTCCGCCTTGAGTGTATGGGACTGAGGCGCTGGTGGAGGAAAACGAATAAAAAAAGTTATACAATCGGTGACGAGAGAGGGTTAGGGGGTCTAACTCTCTCGATTGGCATCATTTTTGATATTGTTTATTCCGAGATAATGAGCTGTTGTTAACTATATTGGCAAAGGTCGTGTGACATGAAACATGACGTCATTTGCCTTCAATTTTGGCTTCATGTAATATAAGACTGTGGGCTTTATTTGTTAGTGAAATTTGACGTGAAAAAGGCTGGATCATAAATGCATTAGAGAATTTATGACGTCAATTTTTGTTCCCTTTCCGATCACCAGTGTACTGAAATGTAATTGGTAGTTGTTCCAAGAAACTACCTGTACTGTTTGGGACGGGGGAGAGGGAAATCAGGGGTAGCATAACATTTTATTTTGTACTTTGCAGTGTGATGTGTGATAATTTCTCCTGGTTTTTTTTCCCCTCTCAATAACTTACAGCAATATCCTACAAAGTTCAAATGACATGACTTATTTAATATGCCGTATATCTTTTTTTTTTCGTGAGAAAGAAGCTATTCTGAACCTCTATCTGGAGTTTATCTGTAATTCTTGCAAAAGCGATAGCGATCAGATGGGAACTTTAAATCTTTCATCTTCAGCTGCATTTCCCTCTTTTGTAATTACGATTTTCTCCTCAATGTGTACCGAGACCAAAGATGCATTTGCATAGGGACCACCTGGCGAGTGTGCTTTCGCAATTACTTGTAATGCCCTTAGGGTTGATGTTAATCGATTCAATTAATGCAAAATAGGGCGGATTTTTGATTCTTTTCGGCCGATTTTCTCTATTGTGCTTACACGGCGATCTCGCCCGGTTTCACACAGACATGTTTGAATGCCACCAAATTATGTAATGCGGGCGCCTTTCATGGTGTATTGTAAACTTGTGTTTGTGTGTGCAGTATTGCGCATATCATAAGGGGGAGCTAAAATTTCACGAATGAAATAAAGGCTTTGAAATGTGCGCATTATAAATTTGACGCATTTTTAGTGCCAAACTTTTGCGATAAGGTAAAACAACAAGGTAATAAATTACAGTTGTATATCCGTTACGTATGGTTATTTACACTTATTGTTGGTTTATCGAAATCAAATTAGTGCTTACGATATTTCTCTCTCAACTATCCATTTTTACCTTCTCCAGTTTAGTTGATTTTCTAGGCACTTACAACGATATGGTTTGGCACACTTCAAATTTTATTTTTCCGCCAGGTTAACTTATTCTGAGATACCTAACCTTTGAGGTATACAGTGTATGCAAGTCACAAAGTGCTTACTAACAATTGTAAGTTTCGTGAGGAGGCAGGTGTAGCCGTGTGACTCCTCCAAAGCAAGCTATCGTGACTGCTTCAATGGAGGACCCAGAGTGTAAACACTTCCGGCGCGCGCAAAACAGTGTGCGTGGGAGGGACGAAGTGTCTTTGTAGTTTTTTGTATGTATATATAATCGTCTCGACCTCGTTTAACCCCGAATAAAGCCGCACGTGCAAAAGTGCAGGGTGAGTCATAAGGTTGCTCCTGACTTTTTCGTCTCAAGCCAGTCGTTTTTCCCCCCCGAGTTTACTTTCGGCTGCTAACGAGCGTTCGGTGACCCATCTGATGAGCCATATGCCGATATCGTACATCAGGCACCAGAGCGTGCAACTATTTCCGGGTTTTGTCTTCCAACCCGGAACTGATTCCATCTTTTTTTTTTGCGAGTGTGTGTGTGCGCGGCGAGAATCACGGTGAAACCGAGATCGGATCCTGTTTTTTGATTGTCTTCGAATGATTTGTGTGTTTTTCAGGGGTCTGTGGAGCTGCTCTGGGCGAAGTGAGGCGCATCTGGCAGGGCTGTACCCAGAGATTGGCCATATTAAACTACTCGAACCCTGGTCTTAAAAATATCTGCGGTGCTAATCAGAGCGGCGCCGTAAGATTTACTAATAGCGTCGCCAATAATGTCTTTGCAATTATTTTCCTCAGTGATAATGAGTGTGTATAGGAGGGGGTTAGCGTCCCCCTATTGACCCCAGCTGCCCCGAGGGCGCCCTTGTTATGTTGGAGGGGAAAATTCGAGTAATTATTGTTTCTCGTGTAACATCGCGAAAACATGGAGTGATGTCAATAGTCGGCAATTAAATGGAAGTTAGGATTGATTAGGTGGAAATCGTTGATGTCCATTTGAGAGCTGAGGACGATATCGACCTCTCGAGAGTTAAAACTTGCGAGTGGATATCTCTCTACTTAAATTGTGGTGCAATCGGGGAGTTACTTCGCGAGCCTCTGAGAGTGCACAGCTATCGAGTGGATAGGTATATTCATCTCTCGGAGAGCTAACTCACACAATTCCAACCAAACCTACATTGTGAAGTTCGGTAACACAATATCCATAATGAAATTAATTAAATGATGTCGACTTTTGACAGCTTTTTGTTTATTAAAATTAATATTAATTGACAATGTCAGTTGTAGTGTAGTTGAGTGCTCTGTCCAGTTCAATTGAACACAGTATACCCTACAAGGGGGTGAAATCCATAAACAATTTATGGATGCTCTCAGTTAGAAGGAATGATACTATTGGTCGGACGAGCTCAGGCTCAGCCTAATCTGACTTCCAGTGTAATAATTAATATATTGTACATATAACTGTATGCCACCAATGTACAATTCATCTAGCTCTCTGCAGACGCACGTCATTTCCGCATCTGATGGATTACTGTAGCTGTAGATACACGCAAAAAAAAGATCAAGTGGACACGGTTCTGAAAAAGGCTGCGATTTTTCCTTTCAGCACAAGCTCACGCGAGATTAGCATTATAGAGTGGACTGATTATTCTCGATGGCTACTATCGCTCTCAGTTCTCAAATGGACATGTAGCATTATGCAAGCTTTCGAATGTTCGATATTAAAATGTAAGATTAGCTCTACACTAGGCTTGCATGTTGTTTAGTGAAATGCTTTTTAAATTTAAAAAAAAGTTGTTTACTGTTGGAAATTTGAACGATAAGAAGTACCCCCACGTTCGTTTCACCCTTGTATTGTTAGATAAGCTGTTCCTGGTAATACTTTTAGATACGATAAACGGTTGGCAATTCTTGCCTCGAGTCAAATCATCTGTTAGCACAGTCGAATAAGGTGTCATTTGCCATATGGCGCCAAACTCGCAGGGGTCGTTCTGAAAGTAGTTTTTGGACTGTTGGCGTGGGCAACAACGTGCATTTGATTACATAAAACGTTTTTGTTCATTCAGCCTCTGTGACCCGCTTAATATTGCATTTATATTTGAGCCTTGCCATAGTTAGAGTTCATAAACATCACATGGGTCGCCTATAAATTACTTTTATCTATGTGGAATGTTTGGCAAGTTTCGTAGACGCTAGCGTAGGAGTTCGTATTTCCACAGATGCACGAATAGGAAATCAAAGATGCAAATGGCTCAAGTCCATTTTAGCCAAAGATAATATTTTGCTGCCATCTATTGACAAAGGTCAAAAGCTATGACATGCCATTAGCTGATGTCCGTATCTAGCACAAATGAGCCACGAAACGTGCTGATTGAAAACTGGGAAATTTGTTGAGTGGTTTTACGAACAACATGGCAATCATAATTTCTGTTGAACGCTTACATACAGAAAAAATAAACATCTGTAATACTGTATATGTTTAAATAAAGAACAGTCCTTACTAATAATTGGCTTTTCGCCTATACCATGGAGTTAGGCAAATTTCAACAACAAACAATTGTTAGAATTTTTATAATAAAGGTGCAATACCAGCTTGTTGAAATATTCGAACGACCCTCACAGGTAATAGCGTGCCAAGCCGATTTGCTCATCGTGAGACGAGACCTCTTTCCTTCTCACCCCCTCGGAAGCGCGCAATGAACTCGCCCGCACGAGGGTAACCTTGGTGGCAACTTCAAGCCTGGGGTACGGACCCGGGCCCGCAGCTTTGTAAGGAGCCCTCCCTCCTTACAATCGAACCGGGATTATTTAGCTCCGAAACGGCGGACCCGGGAGGTTTTTTGTGCGCGTTTCATCGAAAAAGTCACCGCTAAAATATGCGAATCGGTTGGCGGAAACCATGTGGAAAACTACTGGGAGAGCGATGAATTTCGCCAGTGCTCTCCAGCGGGGGGTTGGGGGTGTGCGAAGATGGGGGTAATTGTGGTGGACGCGCTTCTATTCAGTCGTGGATTTGACTCTAATCTGGTGGGACGATCATTAAAAGTCAACAAGCCACGATAAGTTTTGTTTTTTGCTCAAGGGTAGGATTTAGTTCCAACTTCGGCCGCCGCCGACCGCAGCGCCACCGTGGCGTTCCAAGTTTTCGAACGCGCAGCTGGCAGGTAGGCCTACGCGCCGGTCGTCGTGTCGCGATGTTTGTGCGCTGTTCGGAGGATAATTTTCGGATTAAACCACGTTTGTTTACGCGGTCATTAGCGAGGGGAGATCCCGAAGAGCTGCGATGATGCAGCGGCAGGAGAAAACACCGGAGAACGGGCTGACCAACGAGAAAACTACCAACTTTCGAACGGAAAGCGAAAGCGAAGAGCACTTCAGGAGTTCCAACTCCAAACTGTTTTCGAACAACAGGTCCGAATTCGCAGCCCTGTCCAAGGAGCTGCTGTTGCGCAGCACCAAGAACGGAAAACACAGATGGAAATGCGCCCAAAACGGCACTTCTTTCGGACCCTTCGTCACGCTTTGTCAAAGTTGCCTGGAATTAGGTAGGCCCTCTCACCTAGCTGTTTCTCTACATCCCGATCGCCTGCTGATAAAGGGTGATACGGATTGCAAACTTGAATTCATTTCGCGACTCCGGTGGTCTCAGCCGGAAATTAAAACCGATTTTGATTAGCAATTTCCATTGTTATCGTCGTAGAACAGGTTATGCGCCCGTGTCCGAACCTATTACAACGGTCTCTGTCGATGTAATTGACGGTGCTCAGCTGCTGGTTGTGCAATTGCTCCGATCTGAGAACGATTCCAGAGCAGTTCTTCTTCCCCATTGTGCATAAACAATTCCTTAAAAGCAGAGAACTTGTGTAAACTGCATTAATTATCTACTTTTTTTATCAATCCCTAATGCTTTCTACATTTACCTTTCCATTTTATTTACGGCTTGGTTGACATTTCGTTTATCGATCGGTTGCAGGTTAAAGCTCATTTCTAACAACCTGATAACTAACGAACAATTGCGCAGTCAGGCATACAGTAGCAGTAGATAGAATTTTAAAATGCTACACTCGCGAACGCTCAAGTTAGATGTGTGTTACACTTGAATGTTCCATACGTTGGTAAATCGACCAATTTGTTTAAACTTAAACGGACCATCATGCACATCCAGTGGCTGAAGAGAATATTTTTTCTCTGGAGTGAGGAAAGATGGAATGTTTACTATCAATGATCAGTCATTTTCGATTGTATAAGCAACTTTGTCCACTTAATCATTAATTAATTTAAGAAGCTCTTTGGGAGGTCGGATTGAAATCGATAAACCTTTGCGTTTTAATTTTTTTTCGTTATTGTTGTCTCTGGCATAAATACTTGGGATTCCCCCTGGCTGGCAACTGTTTATTTGAGCGTGAAATTCAATATCGTACGCCAGCGCAAAATCCTCCGATGTGCATGTAAATAGCGAGTTCTGCTTCGAAGCCAACGCTTTGAAGGACACGATCTTGTTGACCACCCAGTCCAAACTCGCAAAAAGAGGGATTAAATGAGGAGCCAGACGTCATAAATCGAGCCTGACAGGCTCGATTTATGACGACTGACTTCTACCACAGAGACAACTTTGGTATATTTCGTTGCACTGGAATTTATTCGTATCATAATTGTTGTTCGCATAGGAAGTTGTTAAATTCATTTGTATATAGGCTAAACAACAAAGACTACAGCCCTCGTCTTTAACCAGTCATAGAAAACCCACACAGCTTCCGGTCAGCTGACACGGGAATGCGTCCCCGAAACGCTGGAGTGGACAAACAAACGGCAGCTGATTGCATCATGCACGGTGCTAAGGTGTTGCTACGCTCCCAAACAACAATCCCTCGCATATATGGGCTGTTATTCAGATTCTGTTCGTCAATAAAAGTTGGAATTGACGATCATTTTTAATGATAATGCAATAATTTTATTTTTCTTAAAAAAAAAGGGAGGATTGAACGTCATTAGTTTTAAGTCAGAATGATGGTTCATTGCAGAGGAAAATAAGATTACATGTACGGTATTTCCTTTGTAGGCCAATGCATGCCTTCTTATTGCACGACGAAAGCGGTGTGACAAACGAGTCTATATTAAGAATACAAAATGTTTATTTAAAATGCGTTATACATCTAGGATAGCAATGACAAAGTCTGCCAAGAGTCGTCGCTTTCATTGGCTTCGATCCTAAACAAACACGTCGAGTAACGAATGTTACAAGAAGTGTTCAAGTACCTCACTCATTGATAATCATAGTTAAGGACCAGTTTGTATACAGTCAGTTGAAAAGATTATAATATAGCTTGTGCGTGCATGAAATGACAATCTCAATCTTTGACGATCTCATTACATCACTGAAAGCATCGATTATGTGACTGATGTCATGTTTAATAGGTTAGATAACTAACACACGGCTAATTTTTCATGATAGGATTATATTCTTTGAAAACATACTCAATGTTAACAGAAAACAGATCGCCCAAGGGGGCGATTTTGTGACTTTTTAAACTTTTTTTGACTGTAAACCTTTTTTTTTTGGAATTTAAACTTTTAATTTGAAAAAAATGACGTCGCTTTATGACGTTTACTTATAAAAAAAATGACCAAGAAAGACGTAATACATGTACAGAATTTGCCTGGTCGTTATTAAACTAGCATGAAACAAAAACTTGAACAACCGAATTTGTTTGCCTCTATCTCTCTCCAGCTTCTCCTGTAACATAGACATACCTAATAATAATAATGCAATGTGATAATAATAAAGCTGAGTGAAACGGATTCTCGGAATGCGAAAGCAAACAAAAAAATTCAGGTTCAATTTTGATTGAACTGATTAAATTTTTTATCGCGATGTAGATCTTGGTCGTTTGCTGGTACATTCCGTATTTTACATTATTTGAAAATCTTCCGTTGATTGCTAAACAATAAGCATGAAAAAGCCATCCTACAGTCAGCATGAAGATGCCATGTGGTAGGAGAGTAAAATATTCGCGAAAATGTTTGCAGCCTTAATAACAAATACATTTTGCAGTCGCTGCATGTAAATACGACATTACGTATATATTGTTGGGATTATTAGAACAAGCGAATTAAAACAACGATAATATACGAAAACTAGGAAATTTCAGGCAAAGCCACAATCTCGGATAGATAGGCCTGCTATATGGATTTGTTAGAGGTCGTATATTCAACCTGTTAGTGGCGTTATTGAACTTTGCATGTTGACTGAAATTTATTTCAGGTATTTACAGCCGCGCATCTGTCGGTGTTGTTCTGAGTAGGGTTTACCATTTTATCTTGCATTAATTGTGGGTTAAAACATAATTGCTACCTTCAACTGATGAACGGTGAGTTTTCCGAAAATCAGTTAAAATTGAGCAATCAATTGTATAATTTATTCCATGAATAGGCCTATAGAAAATACCGGTGACATGCTTCTGGCATTTTTTGAAACGGGTCACTAGAGATCGTTCTTATGCGTATGGTTTAATTGTTAAATCGAAAATTGTCGATTTAATCACAATGAATGTTGATTTAAATGGCAACCGTGTTGTCATTACTGCTTATCGTATGTCATTTTTGCGTGCCTTCGTCCGACCGTTAAGATTAGGAAAGTTTTTGGATAACAACATTTTAAACATTTGGTCAGTTGATTAGAAAAGACGTCAAAAAGAAGCAGTAGTTAAGGGGGCGTGTTCCTATATTCCTTTTCAACAGATGCCTTAAAAAGAAATGAAAACTAAAAATGTCACGGTTCATAATTCATATTCTGGGTGGGCCGAAAGTATTTTGCGGGGTTTCAAGCGTTAGGCGGCATTTTACTTGTACACATGTAATTAAAAATGACAGAATTGGCATTAAGTTACCAGAAGTGCCACTCATTTACCTCGTTTAGTACTTTTCCTAGGTGGCTACTGTGGGTTGGCCCATTTTTCAAACCTGATCTCAAATCTGTCCGTTGCGGTCTCGTCTTACACGTATGAATCGACAGTTGCGACCACGTTCATGTATGAAAAAGCCAAATAAAATTTCGCATCACGTTTAATAAATCCGGATAAATTTCCCCCTCGTTTCACCCTACAATACATGATCTTTCGTCATAATAAGCCTTACGTGCTGAAAATCACGCATGGACTGCTTTTGCTGATGCGCTTCGTATTTTAGTAGTTTAGAGGATACGTTTACCGAAATTCGATGCAGTTTATATATTTTTTTCTTTCTCTCTTTTGAAGTTTAAACACCTGGATCTCTCGTTATGCATTTAGACGTCAGCTTGATTTTTCTTTCTCCGCTGAGATTGTTGCTGTTTTCCTCGAAATTTCTAATCTCGGTTCGTATTATTACTGACCGATACGCTCGGTCAATTTTATAACTAAATTGTCCAGTTTTTATTTTCGCTGGATGCATATTTCGTGTAAACCACGGACGGATAAGCTTAATTTTCAATTTCACAGTCTTCGTGAATCCGTGCAAGATACCCATCAGGAAGTACGGTTTTATTATTCGTGAAATTAAATCAAAACTCGTTGCACGTCTAGGGCCGACATAGACTTGGAAAATAGTAATCACGAAATCCAGTTAAAGGCTGAAAACGTTCACCTTCACCTTTTTCGTTCAGAATTGAAGCCATGCGGAAATATCGGCTGACACGGGCGTGAACTTCCTGTTTTACACCGAGGTCGATTTTCAAAGTTTTAACTTTTAAGCACTTTTTTTGCATTTAACGATGGGAATTAATATTGCCGAAGGATACATTCTGCGTAGGAAATTTAATTTTACGGCTCAATTTGCCGCTATTAATGCGGCTAATAAGTCCTTTTGGATGCACAAAAAATGGTCTTTTTTACCATGCTTTTATTTAATCTGCCCGTTGGGGTTTACATAAATAGTTAAAGACTAATTCCTTATTGTCTGCAGATTTGACGATATGCAATAGTTTTAAGTTGCAAATGGATAGAGGAAATAAATTGCACGGAAATTAAGATTATTCATTAATTTTCTTATGCTTTTGATATACTTTATGGTTATTTTTTCCTCATTTGGGCGTTATTCTTTGTTAATCGTACCTCAAGAGGTTGGTTTATACGTATACTTTCGCAAATACATTTTTAATGGCATCGATATCTTATCAGTGAGGGTTGTTTTTAGGTTTTTCGAGTGATGATATATATAAAGTAAAAAAAACTGTGATAAGGAGAAAAGCACTTGAAGAGGCTGAGAAAATTAAAATGGCACGGGGAATATGCTGGCACCAGGTTTAGTTTAACCATCTCAACCCAATTCATGTAAATGTGCATGAACCGGATATGCAATGGTTGCACGCAGTGCCATCGCTCGGCAAAAAAACAACTATGTAGTCACTAGTCAGCGTGATTAATTAAGAGGTATCGTGAAAAGTCTTGGAGGACGATGATGGATTGGGGGAGGGGTCAAATGAGTGAGAAACTACGGATGTCATATGTGCACGGCCCCTTGGTGAGAGTTCAAGAGGGGCACCGAAGTGTTGAAAGAAGTAGGGAAGGGGTAGCACTTGTATGCTATAATCGTAAAAAATGGTGGCATGCATACAAGAATGTATATTGCCAGGGTTTATATTGTGCCTTCGAATGAAGAACTCCACAATTTGGTTATGGCAGTTTTTTGTGCTGTATATGCACTGTGTTGAAATTGGCACCACGATAAAACTTAATATCACATGCAATAAATGAAAACAGTGAGCTGATCTAAATTTTTTATATTTGTATTCAACTTTGGTTTTTCTCTATGGTGTATCTTCATCGGACTCGCTAAAACTGCTCGATGGCGTGGACTTAGAGCTGAAATCTCTCATTTTGTGACGATTGTTGAAACTTCCTTCAACTACGTTTGTGGCCTTGTACGTTATACATGTATGTGTGAGTAAAAGAACTTCTGTGAAGCGAGAGGCACGTTTACAAAATCCACAGTGCTGCACATCAGCCGAAGAATACGTTAGTTCTCTTCAACTATGGCGATGTGGTTGTATCCCATCCATACACTACATTGTGTGCATTTGCCCTCGCCACCAAAGAATAAGTAAATTCTTACGGAGTGTATAATAGACGTAGCTGCGAGTAATTGTATGGGGATACCGCTGTTCACGATTTTCGTGCCTGCAATTTTTATGTGAAGAATTTTTGAGGTAGGATGGTGGGATTATACGTCGACCACGAAAACTGTTTTGCTCATGAAGAATCTCCTGTTGAGTGAGGCCATACAAAGAATGAAATTGACTAACAATGAAAGCTCATTTGTGCTGCTCGCATTAAAAAAATGTGCTTTCTTCTTAGCATTCATTCCTGAATGGGACAAACACGAGGAGAGTGCGAGAGAAAATAGGTACGAGTCGAGGTTTTCAGATTTTCGCGTCGCTTTTGTCACCATCTGACAGCGTAAATTTGATAAATTGCACGCACTTAACGCGCCTGGGTTTGCCCTGGAGCGGACGAATTCAGGTACATTAGTTCAATCGATGTATATCAATAAACGTGTGCGGGGTGGGGCGGAAATGTTGGCATCTTCGTCACGAAATTGGTAGCTGATTAAGTATGAGGCATGATTGAAATAGTTAATGAAACTCGTGTTTTCTACTGGTGCCAGTGCAGTGATCCTGCCACATTTCTTCGGGAATCTGTTAATCTGATCTGACCTATGCATTGTGAAAGACTTTTTATTGCTTTTTATATAATGAATTCTTTCATTCGAATGTCTGTCATTTGAATTTTGAAGTGCTTATTCATTTATTTTATTCTTCGACAAGTTCATCCAGTTAAATGAAATTATGCCAAAACAGTTTAAAAGTGATTACATTTTGTTCTATAGGTTATAGTTGTACCAAAATTTGTATTAAACACTATCTTTAGTCATTCAAATGTCGTTTTCTAAGTTATCTGAACACCTGATTAGGACAGTTGCGTGGCGAACAATTTTCAAAGTAAAATTTAGTTGTTGATAAATAATTTCAAAAATCAGAGGCTGTAATCATGGTTTAAAATAAACGCTTAGTGTAACTTTGTATTCAATCACTTTAAAAATCAAACTTAATTTTGCAGTTATTAATTTGCTAAACCCGAAATGCTTCTGTAAGTATTTTTTCTCTCTGATCAACTAATTAATCTATGATAGTTTGATTTGTTCTATTTTTTATTTTATTAAAAACTGGACCAATAATTTGTGCACTTGAGTATCCTATATAATTTGTATAATCGCTATTTGGCCATATCACAAAAATGCCAATGATACAAATAACAGTCACAATGATGCAAATATCGGGCAAACGAAATGATAACCTGGAACACATTTAGATATTTCATCTACATGGTTTGTTAAGGCAAGGATAATAGCAAAGCATGGTGCTTGGGTGGCCTTGGCAGCTTCCTAAATTCCATTTAACGAATTCAGCTTTCCTCATTATAACGTAGTTCAATTTTGATGATAACGGGAAGGATGACGATACCGCCAATTTGAGTGCATATTTTATATAGGCCACAGAATTAGGATTTCAACGAATAACTGTTGTAATATCCTGAACATATGACTTTACCATTGTGCAGACGTCAAACGGAATTCCTTCATGATTCATTCGTGAAAGCCCAGCTATTGACCCTTCGCCATGATATAGTATTTAATGACCATTAAAATAATGCAGGCTTCTCTCTATGATTTCCGAAGGCAGTTTTCTGTTTCAACATCCGATTTTGGAAAGCTAGCGGTTATTAACTGGTAGCCTAAAAATGCAGTTCAGGGATAAATTGTGAAATTAAAGCTGACAAAATGAAGTATTGCGGTTTTGGTGAGTGGTGACAGCCAATCCAATTCCGAGATGTAATGAGATACATTAAGTTATACAGTAAAACCTCCTCTAAAGGACACCTCTAAAAAGCGGACACCTCTAAATAACGGACATTTTCCCAAGTCCCAGTCCTTAACATAGGCTACTTAAT
>JAQIXS010001279.1:0-31708 GCA_034700785.1 Rossiulus vilnensis | reverse complement strand
ATAACTCGAAATTCGGATAAGTCGAATATTTTTGGGGGTCCCCTGCGACTTCGAGTTATCGAGCTTTCACTGTAATTTATCATTTTTAAAATTTGTATAAGGTTACATATATTTAAATGCGTTCAATGAAGGTATGTAGGCTACAAGATTAACGTTACTAGTATTCAGGAAGGCATTTATTTTTGAAAATAAAACTGGTTGAATACGTTTTACACAAAGTATCCAAACAAGTTGTTTTGCAATTAAATGCATTTCAAAATTCCAGTATTACTCTTATCATTTATGCAATGCTCGATAAATATATTTATTTCTTATTAAAAATTCATTTGGATGTACGAGGCTTATTTTTCATGAATATGTATTTCAATATTAATGTCATTTTTGCTTTGGGCTCAAGCATGTTTATAAAGTAAAATCGAATTACATGTATTACACTGACATATTATATTCTGAGTGAATAATTTTCTGTTCTTAAACTTTAACTGCCTTTCTTGACGCATTTCTACCACGAATGGACCTGATTTTAGTGTCATTATTTTCTGCTTTCCTACCAGGCTATCGGCTTCTTTATGCAAGAATAAGCTGGTTTGTAGGTCAAATGGTTTTTGAGAGAGACGTAGAATTCCTCGTGGAAAAAGTGAGTTTTATGATAGCGTAAATCTGCAGACTGCATTATTTTTTAACAAACGTCAACATTTATATTCATCGTACTGCCATTGCTCGCATTCGCGATGCGTGTTTATGCTACTGCTTTTTTCGCAAATGATGAATTGTCTAGCCAGACTAAGAACTTGGTTTCCTACATAAAGAACTCATATATGCAAATTGGCAAACGTTATTTAATAATTAATCAAATCCGGGCCTTTCCTTTGGGATTATGGGGAAAAAATATTCGCATTCCAATACACAATTCACGGGGCTGTTCAACTGATGTATCGTTTCGTGTGTCTGTGGATTTTCTACAAATAATGTATCTCACATGCTGTCGTACTTTTATCAATTTTTCTCTTGTTTTCATTTGCATCCATTGAATGTTTACCGTTTTGCCACCACTGCGCAATTCGCGAGCCTCAGTTCGAGATATTTGATTTATTATTACATTTCTGGCTGCAATAATTAATGTTTTAATGGGCAACACATTTGCATGCTTTCACACAAAGCCTAAAATTAAAATGTGAAATTGCTCGCACCTTGATATGCCCAGAATGCCAAGCCTCATAATAAAGCCATTACAGTAAGCTTTTGTGTACATTTGTAATTTCGCAGAAACTTGTTTCTGGCAAGTGTACGCTCATTATAAATTACTCGCTGTTTAATTTTAGCTTTGTGCGAAGGCGACGCCATTGAAAAGTACGTCGACCACATTCATAATGTATTTATTTCTGCATGGATAAATACTTGTCATCATCTAACTTCAGATTACTGGCACAACTCATAAAAACGTGATTTTTTTCACATCACCATGAATGTGTTAAGTATGCATTCCTCTATTATTGATAAAAATGCAATAACCTAATAATCCAAATGCAATATACAGTAGATTGCAATTGTGCCACATAAACCTAAAGTAACAGGTTTTAGCAGTTTCTGAAGTTGTTACGTGTTTGAGTTGTGTCACAGCTGAAGAGGGAATGTAATATGACCTAATGTTAATAACTACAGCATGTTGTTATGACCGGCCAAAGATATACAACGTAGGCCACTTAGATGTTGTGAATGATAGATTGAGGACCGAATTTAGTCTCCAGATTTCAAAAATCGTGTTGCACTTCAAGAAGAATTAATAAATTGTATGTTCCGTGACACCTGCTGGGCATTTGTAACACAAATTGCTCATTACTGTTATCTTAATTTAGAGATGATATCTTCATTTTAATGAAACATCAATAAAGATCTACTAGCTTCTGTAAACATTCCATTTACACTACCAATGAAATTTATTTTGCAACATATTAAAACTACAGAAGTCAAAATTAATTGACATTAATTCGCTTTAATGTATTCCATGTCATGTTTTATTTCTGACACCTTTTCGCACATATCATAGCGCGAAATACTAATTTCCTGTTTTCGTGCCATTTAAGTCAACGAAATCGTCGCAATCACAGCTATTTATCTCGTAGCTGCTATGCAACGTTAAACATTTTTAAATAGGTAATTATTGATTAAATTCGGTCGATAAAAGCAGAAAGACAGGAATATGTAGCATTGATAAGTGTACTTCTAAATTCAGCAATGTGTGTAACCCATCCTGAATTGGTACATATCAATTAACATTCGTTGGATTATCCTTGGCTTTGCTCTCAATTTGATATTGTAGTGCTTTTTAGTTTAAATAAACTAAACGTTTTCGCCGCTGTTCATCATAAAAAACTTAAATAAAATCGGAAAGAAAGAGAAGAATCGGTTGTCGTTTTCAGCGATTTTATGTTTTAGGGGTGGTAAATGCATGCACTTGTGCCTTGTAGTGCAGGTTTGAGAAGTTAAAGTTTAGCATCATAGCGTCGTAAAACAGTGTTTGCGGCTTACTATTCATTCTTTCTGCCAAAAAAATTTCAATGTTTCTCGGCGTGAAATTGCGAGCATGTTTCCATAAAATGTTGATTAGTGCGCTGTTTATGTACGTCGTTTATTGATTTTACAATTTGCAAGGGTTTAACCGGAATTGAAATTGAAAAGTTAACAAATAAGACGACATGACAACCTCCCGATTTGCCTTGCTTGTTTTTTGATGTAGTCCCTCCCAAATATTGATATCTACAGTTATGGGTTTCTACTGCACATAAATTCTCAGGCAAACTATACGTAGTTCCCCTTATAAATGTTTAGCAGGAATTGCTGGCGTCCATTTATCAGTATTTTGTGGCTAAGAACTTTTATGTCGTAAATCAGTAAAACACCAAAGTGGAACAAAAGCAACTATTGTGCGGGGATCTACGTAAAAATGCCTGAGAGTCGAGAGGAAAACATGGCAGAAAGCTGCTTTCACAAAAAAGGAGACAAAAACACGCTTTGAGTAAAACAGTTAAATGAAACCTGCTATTGTGAGTATAAAGGGGTTGCTCGACACTAAATCAAGGGATAAATCATCTGAAATATCTTTGACAGTTTTATGAAAACCTATTATAATTTATATTTGTTCAGAAATGGTATCCTGCACTATTTCTGTAAACTAGATGTCAATTATACTAAAAGACTCGGTAAATAAAATGTCAGAACCCATAAACCAATCGATCTTTTATGATTAAGAGGCTCGTCTAAATTCTCCCATTTTGGATTTTTAAATATTTTTCAGATAAAATTTTAAAGTTAAGAATAACCTTGTTTAAATTTATATTTTTAATTTCGACACACACAAAATTGTTTCAAAATGCTTAGATAAAGAATACTCCTTTTTGCTTCAAACAATGATAAAAGAAATAATATATATATAAATTCGTAGAATGTAACATTATCTTTTATAAGATTTAACTTTTTTTTATTCAAAAACACTGGTCGTCCCTTGATGTTTTCTCTTGTCGAAACAAGTATAAAAGCATACTGAAAATATTTCCGTATTCTGGTATGTTAGTAAAGTCATTTCATTTCTTATTTGCATTTCTCATATTTATAGGACGTTCAGCCTTCCAACACGTTTTTTCCATAACCAGATTAGGTTTTCATGTTTTATCGAGTTAAGGGTACATAAAGGATTAGTATTTCTTTCTTGGAGACGATTTTTTTATATTCGGTCATACATTGAGTCTTTTCATGACGTTAATATTCCTTGGAGCATTTTGGACAAAAAGTCTAGCCATTTAGAAGCTTAAAAACACTGTCTGGATCACATTATGCTAAACCTATCGAGAATAGCTATCAAGCCGGGTCTAGTTATCTCATAATCAAATTTAACATAATCCCCTGCTGATAATTTTAACTTCCCTTAGTATTCCTTTTGTTTTTCGGTGGCTAGTCAAACTCGAAAACTAATTTATTTTGATACCCAACAGAGTTTTCATTCTTATGCCAAAAGATGTCGCTCTATAGACAGTGTGAATCAAATGAGAATGTAATGAAATCACATATTAAATGGTGGAATAACGTGTTTTAAGAAATATTTGCTCATTGTCTCTATAACTTAAGGCCTAATAAACAACTTTAGTTTAAATAAATTACAAAGTTCTTTTTTTTTGTTATTCAGATGTATTCGCTTCCCATTCGTGCATCTACTTTTCCACGGTAATCTGCCTTTCTTTTCTGAGTAATATAAAAATGTTTATTTTTTATTTTAAGAAAAAAACTGGAGCAAAAAATTGAATTTATTCAATGGGTTTCCGTGCAGAGTATACCAAAGTTGGCGTGCGTCAGCAATTCTTATCTTTCCATGCATATAGTGAAATTAATCCCATTCATCGCAAACGTATCTCCATGGCTGTTTATATAAATTCATGCCATCTTTTTTCGCCTTGTTTATAAATTTATGGCGGTAATTTTCTCACGTAAATCTGTATTCGTAAATCTTTGCATTGTGACTCTTCCTCAGTCAGCCTTCAGCTTTGTAAATCTCTGGCCATGGCGCCACTTTTTAGTCTCTTGTCAAACAACCTATTAAATAATATGTATTTTTTTCCTATCTGTAATAAATTAATGCATAGTTTATGGGAAATTTTTGCTTTCATGCAAACGTAGTTGTTGTGATTTATGCTTCCATGACATCTTTGATATAGACAGTGCATTACAAAGTATTTTTATATTTGATTTTTAATTATGAATTAGTAAGAGTGTCTCTCAATTAATTTAATAGTGTTTTGCTAGTTACATTATCTTCATTTTTTTAGATTAGAACACTTTAATCTATATGGAAACATTCACGTGCGAAGTATGTAATATAAAAATTTGTTCATATATCGTAATTTCATGTGAACAAATAATTTTAATTATTACAATTTAAAATATATGTTCTTAGTTGATGTAAAGATTTTTTTGCTGAATGATATGTTTTGACTTTTGTTAAAGTAAAATTAAGACAAATTTAAATTTCAGAAGATGTGTACATACACATGTAAAACACTGAGAAGCAAAGTTAAGAGATCAAAGATGATCCAGTAAGTTCTATAATAATTATGTGGTAATTTACTTGCACAGATTGTGTCTTCTAATAAACTCTTTGGAATGTCGCTGCGAACTTAAATAACCATTTACTAAATGAGCAATGATTTATTAAACGCCCTTCTGATCATAAAGCTAATTACATGGCTAAATCGCACGTAGCACTTTGCTTAATTATATGTTGGAGATCAAAAGGGTGTTTCACAAATAGTTTCTAGTTGTTTATTTGCAACCGTGTTGGGTAGCGTGACTGCACTATAAAAGCAACATTGTTTATGAATGATAATAATGTCTTTATGAGACGCTTTATTCAAAACACTATCATGAATAGGTCAAGCACACGTAGAAGTACTCAACTTTGATTTGAATCACATCCATTCTGGTTGGTTTTTTTAAATATTCGCGCATGTGTAAGCGCTATCATTGAAAGGTTGTGTGCGAATTGTGCCTGCTTTACACGAAAGTTCATCCATTGTTTACTTGGATTTAATCCGCCTAACTTCATATGAAACAATTGAGCTACATGTTTTGAGAAGTAAGGAAATTAACTTTGCTGGGCGTCTCGCACATATTCAATCAAATTTCCTTTCTCTTCTTCCTGTGCAATGAAAGTTCCGTTCTTTTTATCTATGTAAATTGCTGAACGTACTTTTATAATATAGATCGTGTCATGCTGTTTCAACAAAATTGAAACTCTTGATTACCCCCAAAATGTGATTTGGGACAAGGCTACATGTACATGGTGGCCTAAAAATTAATGATAACGTTATAAATTCATATCAATTATTTTCATTCGTATGTTTGAATTTTTATACTACTATTTATTTAATATTTCTAAAGGACAGTTTAATGCCTACATCCATACATGGTAAGGTTTGTTAATTTAGTTACCAATGTAGAAGCTGTTATTCTTAAGTGCATTTAATTTCAGAAAACCTATGGTACTGCTTTATGTAACTAAAACGTACAGTATGTGCTGTCCCATAGTGGCTTTTTACTAACCTGGAAAACCTAGAAATTTCAAGGAAATAGGAACAATTTGCAAACGTCAAAGAAGTAGGAACAATGTGGAAAAGTCAAGGAAATATTCATCATATTAAATGCCTGATCAAAAAGGGCGTATCTAGTCACACGTATGCATTAATAGGGAAGTTAGGGAAAAGTCAGGAAGTTAAGAATTAAATATCGGTAGAAACCCTTAATAGTGTCAATTTTCAAACAATATAATATACCATTTCCATCTAACATGGTGTCAAGATTTAACATAAATGACATACATTTAGGTCATCTTAATTTAAGCCTAATAACTAACAGGTCCAGTTATTTCCTTACAGTCATTATAATTGTGTGATCCTTTTACCCCTTGCAACCACCCCTTATTTGTTCCTCTTCTTGTCTTTGTCGTTAAAGGTCCTCAGTTGAATTGCAGGGTTATAATTAATGCATTAGAATGGAGCTGAAACCATGCTTTTTTATTGAAATTGACAAAAAAAAAGTTCTCCAAGTTTTACTTTGTCATGGGTAGTTTTATGATGCAAATTAATTTGTGGCGTATGTCTTTTTTTACTGAAACACTAGACAACTATTTATTTTCCCTTGGAGTTCTTCCGTATGTTCAGTTTATATCCATCTAAAATGGGTCTGGTTTTAGATGAAAAAACTCCCCTCTAAAGCTCGTAACAGCAATATACTACAACTAACCCGATAAACCCTTTAAAGGTTAGTTATGAATTACCCTTAGTCGAGGGACAAGTTTTATATTAACGCCAACAATATCTGCACTAATTTGCAGCTAAATTATTATTTCAAAGCATTCGTTGTTCGTCTACCATATCCTTCGTAAAATGCACTGTGTGTTGTTGTCATCATATTAGATATGTTTTACCTTTATATATTATTAACATTTATAGCTGCTCGGATATTTTGTTCGGCCCTAAATAGCGTATTTTAGGTCGTTTGCATGCGATGAAGGCTCTTCTTCCAGGTTGAAAATACTCTAAAGTGATCGTTACTTCCAGTGATAAAATACATTTTTTTCTGTGTTTTTCGTACTGTAAAACCATCGTGACCCTGCAAACATGCAATCGAAATTTATTAGAGGTTTTGTGGGGGGTGATGACCTTAATATACCGCATTACAACATCAGGCCCACTGGCCTTTCATGCAAGAGAATTTATTTATGGGATGATTGTATTTTTTTACTTCGCCTGCTTTCATATAATGGAAATAGATTTATGTACTTGAATGTCCTTTAAAGTTGCCAAGGCGATGAAAAAACGCCTGTTTTATTTATTTCTCGTAAGGAATATATAAGGATAAAAATATAAAAGAATTCCATCTGATTTTCCCAAATTTTAACATTTTAACATTTCTTCAGTCATATTTCTCCATTCGCTGTAAGGATTCACAATCGATAGCATTGATCTTTCCAAAAATTAACTGTTTTCTATCTATTAGAAGCTTTTATATGATTTACGTTTTTCAAAATTGTTATTATCAAATATTTTTATTGGGCAGTTGTCTTTTGCGCTAGCCATTTGCATTGTTTAATGGAACAATATTAAAAATATTCATGTTTTAAATATGTGAGAAAATTGCAAAGCTATTTTCACCTAATACATGTATAATAATTTGTGGTTATCGCTGAAAATAAACTTCCAGTTTGTTATCCTGTTATGTCCATTATGCGTTGAATATTATTATTATTATTTTTCTCGTGATGTTTGCCTACAATAAATATGGGCAGTTTTGAAATTTCATTCTCTTCCCTTGTCCTTTATAAATTATGTTCACTTGAAAAGACGGATTCTGCTTTGATCTAACTATCACGTTTCTAAAAATAAATTCTTACTATTACCTTTATATATCGTCTGTATGAAAACATAATTTTTGAGAATGGTCTTTCGTCAATTTATTTTTAAAGCTCTCGATGAATACCTTGGCTGTCGAATAAATGGGCACGGCTTTGCGTTGACCCAATGACCTTCTGCCATTCCCATCAACGTTTCAGATATACGTGTACATTCAGATGGCTTTCCCAAACATTATCCTAGCTATAGTTTTCCACCAGTCTTTTTCGCCTCACCTCGATTTTTCGAGAAATAGTATTTGCGCAATTTATTATTGGCGAAACGGGTCTAGTAATACCTTTATCGCAGTATTTTTACGACAGTTGAAGCACTTGAAAACGACATAAAAGTTCATTGGGAATAGGTCGGTGCATTGTTTGAGGCGAAATGGCGAGAATATTATCATCGCCCGCAGAGCTGCTATTCATTTTTCTTGCAAATCTTTCTAATATCAATAGTGCTTTTTTATGAAAACCGCACGTGGACCCCAGACGCAAAGCATTGCTTGTTCACTCTGCTCAATATTTCCTGCATAAAAACTATACGTAAGCTTGTCTTCTGCCGTTAAAGTGCCGGAGAACTTTTAAGGTTATACGTCCCTGAACACTGGGGACAATAACTTTTATAGTTTAAGAAAAAAACCGGCTAGGATATTCCGTGTTACCCGGGTTAAGGTTCTTTAGAGCCACAGGAACCCAAATCTGAACTTCTCACATTTCCACTCTGAGAAGATTACCGGTAAAGAACCCGCAGATGGGGCTACCCTACCGTTAGGGGAAACTACCATAGACGTTCCAGGTTGCAGGGAGAGTGTTAATCCACAAAATTCTACAGATTTTGGATGAAAAGAGGGTAGAGCTCATCAAATTTTGAAGCCCAATTTCTAGGGCTTTTACAAATCTTAAACAGTTATTTAGTTCAGCAAAACTTCTCAATTACAAGTTTCACCCATGGTGATACACCGACAAAAAATAGTAGAGCAGCATAAAATGAGACTTCCGGGTGGGAAATTTGAATGTGACCTTATATGGGGTTTGCATATGCAATTGTAACTAGAAATGTATTAGCCATACATGTATATGGCCATGTGTGACCATATATTGGCATCAGTTTTTGGAAATAGATCAGTAGTCCCAAAAACCAGTACTGTAGTGATGTTGTATACTGACCATGTAATTATCTATCCTCCAGGGTCCCTCTCCCCAATTCCATAATTTTTTAAAAATGTTACCATTAGAGACGTTATTATGACGTTATTACTTCAAAATTATCGGTTCATTTTAGGGTAAAATATCGAATGATTAATTTGAGCATGCACTACAATTGCTCTCTTGATATAAATTAAGTACATTAAGGCGTTTGTGGACTTACATTGGCATGAATAGCATGCAAATAGCACCCCACTGTCATTTACGACATCTACATGTATCGTATGTTGCTAACCTCCGGACTCGTGGTTCTAACAAAATGTCCTCATACTAGAAATATTTATGAGTTCTATGGCATATCGATTGTACTTGCACCTCGCTTTTGTTTACAAATAAGCGCCAATTGAAAATTCCTTTCCTAAGAAATTGCAAATTCCCTTGAGACCATTCTGATTTATGACGTCATGCTTTTAGCGGGTTTGAGCGTTTAGCTATTCGGAAGCTTTTGGGTCAATATAGTCTCTTATTTATCACTGCTTCTCCCTTGTGTAATTAAGTCTAGACTTTGATATTTACGGCATTAAAATAACTTCGTCTTTGCCAAAGGTTTTTTCAGTATTTTCAGCGTTTCTTCTCCCTTAATTCTCTTTAATATTCCCAAATCATAATAGCAGTACAGGACTCCGCTTTTAACGATTCGTTACGAACTATAAAGCTAATAGGGTTTTAATTGGCAACCCTCTTAATGCGTCCTATTTCGCAGTAAACATTCAGATGAGCAAAACTGCGTGAAAATAATTGTGCATCTAGTAAACACATTTGCATAAATGTTCGCCTCTGACTCTGGCTCCCTGAAATATTTAACGAGTAAATAAACTGCTGACTTGAATGGCTAATTTAATTTAATCGTTTGCCCTTGTTGTCTTAACTTGTTAAATAGACCTTCGTTGTAGTTGTTGTCTCTTGTCAATACTGCTGAAACTGAAGTGACAATTTTGCCGTTTATTCATGCATTCGCAACCTTGCTTCTACGTTCAAAAGTGAATAAAAGCAAGCTAATGAAATTATCGTTTTTGTAGAGCTCAAAATTTCAATTTAAATACACTTGCATAAATATAAGCACTTTAACTTTAATAACTCAAACAACGACCAATATCGCTTTTAATTAAGGCAATATTGGTCGTTGTGAGTTATTATAGCATGTATTATTTTATTGGGAAAATTTCAGCGTGTTTACATTAGTTAATCAAAACATGTTGAATTTATTTTATTTAGTACGCGGAAATGCAGTGTTTAGACTAAATATTAAACGTTGTTATCTTTTAGATAACAGTGTTTATCCTTCAAAACCACTGTCGGAGTGGTTTGCAATGGCTACAAAAGTCATTATGAAACATTTTAACAATCTACATGTATATTAAGCCTATCAATTCGGCGTTCGGGGCTACGATAGCTAAAATATGTGAAAAATACGTCGTTATTTATCAATAAATACCGTAAGTTTAGCTTTAATAAAGCAATATGTATATCCTTTATGTGAAATTTATTGTAAGCTAATCTGTTAAAATGATAAGTTTTCCATGTTTCGTAATGTTTTTAGTTATGTGCATTTTTAAACTATTTAAATTGCAAAATTTTAAATTTCAAGAGCGAAAACGTCAACCAATTCCACACGCGGGAAAATAAATTTAGTAAGTATTAAATTAATCAAAGTATTTAAGCACAAGTGTGTAATTTTGTGATTTCTGTATAGTCAAAATTCAATTTTTGCAACGTTGCTAGGCATTGTCTTGATATTTCTGTAACAGTCTTAATACGGTTGGGGGTCTTCACGATTTGTTACTAAGCGTTACATGAGGGTGGGGTGTGTAAAAATTTCCTCTAATAGCGTTACGTAATTTATGGACAGTTCCAAACCTAGCGGAGCATTCGCTGTCTAAAATCTTAGCAACATCTTGCACAGTGCCACACAATGGCAGCGCCCTCTTGTTCAAATTATTTACGAGCATTTTTCACTCTTTTTTTTCTCACAGGAAGTCGTTATTCGGTGATGCCAACTGGCGAGCTTCACATTCGCGAAGTCAATTCAGACGATGCCTTAATTAAAAGCTATCGATGTCGCACCCTTAATCGATTAACTGGAGAAGTGCTGGAGAGCAACACCAAGGGCAAACTCCTTGTTACAGGTAGGCACTAAATTTGTTTCTTAATTAGTAGGCCGTGAATCTTCGGGAGCCATGTTTGAGTACCCCTCCCCCCCCCCCCCTATCCTTCTCCTTCAACATTGCCAGAGATATAAAGAGGCATCAGTCGCTTAATGACTTTCCCATAAAAATCAATGAAGATGGTGCATATTGATCGAGAGCGGATTTGTTGGCCCCAGTAGGACGATAAAAAAGACTAAATTCGCTCGCCCTTATCACGCCTATAATGCCGAGATATTATGTTTATTAATGACCCGACAATCAACGTTGCTCTTCAAGAGTGTACCTCGGTTTATGCATCAGAAATTGCCCAAGTCCAGGGATTTCGATGATGGCGTTTTATCGTGTACCGTCTATGTTTTATGGCTCCCACTGTGCTCCGTTTCATGCACTTTTATAGAACGCCTCATTGCGTCATTAAGTTTCGAGCGAAATCTGGCGGAACTTCCGGCCATCTTCCCATATATGGCTTACTTTGTGCAGTCTCCCTTATCAGCCAGATCACTTCCCATTGGCGCCCGTGGCAATTACTCTGCGAAGTTTGTGTAACTTTTACGCTTTGGTCCAACAATTTGTGTGTGAAATACCATCAGGGTCCACACAGATCCTGGGACACATGGTAAAGTCACGTCAGGGGATTGCTTGACTTTGAATCATGATTTCAATCTAGAATGTACATGTACATGTATTTCGTTTAACGATTATGCTTAATGTGTTAAATTAAACTAAAGGTCGGGTTATGAATTAGTATGCAGACTGTAATTTATTGTTATGTACAATGTACATAAACTAAAGAGCAAACATGATTTAGTGACGAATCTTAGTAAAAATTTCAATGTAAAACATAACTATTTATCATAGATCAATAATGAGTTTTTCATTTTTCATCAGAGTTTGACGTGTTTTATCGTGATAGATTTTTTTCGGTATTATAAATCTACACATTTTGTAACGTATCAAATGTTTTGCAATGATAAATAGTTTTTCTTAAACCTTTTATCTTGTTCCGAAATCTTTCCGTCATGTTTCAAATTGTTTACACTATTAATAATTTGTTCGCCTAAACTCATGATTTTTTTTGTAATATTTATTAAATATTCTACTAAGGTCCACGGTTTTTATTTTTGAAAAAGTATCACAAGGTTTTTCTGGTGCTTCATTCATTCTGTAAAAATTAGTCTGAGAGTTTTGAAATATTGTCGTCCATTGAAAGACTGTACCATTGACATGGCACAGGGTAACTGCCCATTACCATTTGTCCAAACGTTTTTTACGTTTTACAGACGAAAATAAAAACTTGTATATACTGCATGGACATGGACATGCACATGTACATTAAGTGCAACCAAAGGTAAGGTGGTCACTAAGGAGAACTTTGTTTTCCTGAACAGAGTTTAAAAATGGCCACATTGGGATTGGCTAAAAGCATGTCGATGCGCCTTGGGCATTACTCAGTTAACAGCGAATTTTGTGTTTGGCATTGAATGGTGATAGGAAATGTTTCTTTTAAATATATCTCGATTCTTTCGTTGCATTTTTCATGCATCATTGATGCTTTTTCTTGGCAATGCCATACATTGTGAACCTTTTAAAAATGAGGCAAGTGGTAAGGTAGAGTAGTTTTTTTTTTGTTTAGTGATGGATTAACCATCAACATTTCGGTTATACAGTGTACAGTTTGCATGTAAATAATGTATCATGAGGGGATCCCAGATTTTTCACATAAGTTTTTTTACTTAAAGAAATATGTACTGTGTTTTTGATGTTTTTATAAATAAGGCTTTCCATTATTGAATTCTCCTTATCATTTTAATGTAGGCCTATATTTAAAACATAATTTTTAACCTGTGCATTGTAATCCGATTACAAACACATTCTTTAGTTGCGTCAAAGTAATTTAATCTGTGAAAAATATATTTTACTTCACGTACAGTGCAATTGTTTTCAGTTTTAAGTATTCATGTAATTCTTAAATATGGACATGTGTACATGTACAATTTATAATTTAAAAAACCTTGACAAGTTTATGGTCTGCATGTAGAATGTAAATACATGTACATGTATGTCAATTATTTTATTAGTGTTTACAAAACTGTAGTAATCCATGACAAATTCTGTTTTTCTAATTTCAAACCTGAAAGTGCGACCTCTTACTCGTATATCGTATTTCAAATGCATGTACTGTACATGTACAGTATGTACCTCCCGAAATTAATTTGTTACACAAATCACTCGATGGTGGCCACTAATTTTTTTTTTCAAAAATGTATTTAACCCCTGTATTTTTAACCAGTTTTTAATTTGTTATCTTGCGCTTTGACTTCTAGACCCTCGATGAAATTTGATAGCATTTATTTTTCATACAACAATTATGCATTGAAATAATGAACAAAGTTATTTCATTTCAAGCTATAACTTCGACCAATATCTATGATCTATTTTGAATTCTTCCCATATTGGTTTCTGTCGTAATTTCCATAAATATCTTTCTAAACGAAACAATTTATTTTCCGTTCGTTTTCGGAATGTGCAATTCAAAATATTTATTTCTAAAAAGTCAAGGTGCGCGGCATTTTTGGCATTTTCTTAAGTTATCGCCATCGTAAAACGCATTTTATTGACAAATACTGACGTCATCTGCATTCCGTTCGCTGCCACTCCCTATAAATAATGCCGGTTTAGCCCTGCCATGTCGTCATTTTTGTTTTAGGATACATGTTCGTGAATCGTTTATATCTTAAAACGTCTACTGCTGTCTTTTAACGACACCCAGTTTAGCACGTGTTAAAACTGCGCTACTAAGATGGCACATCCGCCCATATATTACTGTCCGTGTATCTATTCTGGCACATCCATTTGCTATAAGTGTTTCCTAATGTCATCATCAGTCAAATGCCACCACGTTCCTACATAAACTTGCTCGGCCATTTTTCATCTATCTCGTCGAGCTATCAAGGAGGTTACGTGTCTGTTATCTGTCACCTTGGCCACTGAATAGCAGCTAGCTAACAGATAAGTAAAGTTCCCTATGCCCATTCAGACTTCATGATGTCGAAGTTATGGGCCAATGCCTTGAGCAGATCATTACCAGAAGTCGTGGTGAGGAAATCCCAACGGCTTGACGTTACTTGAAAAATGACGTACAGTATATTTTGCTTATCGTGTACTGATCGGCATCAGCATGAATGTCGGCCATTCATTTTGGATGAAGACTATCAAATGTTGATATTTTTTCCGATGTTATAGAGCTGTGTAATGTCAGAAAGCTACTCTGTCTGCTAAGTAATTAAATATAATTTCCATTAAAATTATCTTGCCTTGAACCGATATTTTCAATTAAGGCTATCTACCCTGTATTAATTAAAATAGGCTTTCATCCATGCGTTTCTGTGGTGAACTCACTACCCACACACAGTTGTGGGGTAGCTACTTCACTCCTCCCCTCACCTTTCTCCTTAACGGATGCGATGTGGGAGTATTTCGAAAAATGAGCACTTATCGGTTAAATTCTCTTTAGCTATAAGAAACATTTTTTCTTGCTTCGCTACATACTAGTATGTACGTGTTGTTTCAACAGTCTGCGATGATAATTAAACAATTTCAGAAAGCTCTTAGCTATCTGTGTAATAATTTGATTCATGGTGGTCTTTGGCACGCTTGGTACTCCCTCCCCTTATCATTTTTTATAAATCCGTTCATGTCCACATGTAATCCATTTATTTTAATTAAAAGAGATGTTACTATAAATCATGATATGCTTAATTTCAAACGAGTGTTTTTAATATTAATTGATCAGTTTCATTTTCTTGTGAGTCATTTCGGTTCCTTGTTGTTTTAAGAGTTACTCGGTAAGCGACTTATTTCAAAAAAAATTATTATTGAATTAAGTAATGCAGTTGAACATAGGTTAATTAACAACTTGTTCTGTTTTTAGTGAATTAACTTTAAAGTAGAAAGTAATATTTTGCAATACTATTGTATTGTGAAACTATATCACTTGAAGCAAAATATTTTATCTTGGAATAGGCCTACATAAGTTTTATATTTACACCCTATAACAATTGCGCTCATCCACGTGCACATTACTCCAAATTTTTATTTTCTTAATAACTTTATGACATCCATAAGATAATTACTCACATGTATTTAGTTGAGTCCGTAAATGCAATATTATGATTCAAAATAAAAGCCATGTGCTGCAAGAGATTTTTAGCCTAAATTATGGTTTAAACATGTATGTTTATTACTGATTTGTGAATATAATTATCGAAATACACTATCAAGTGCAGCATCATTAAAATATTTTTGTCATCTTCTAATACGTTTTTTCATTTGATTGCACTTTTCAAAACCTTAGCGCATAAAATAGTCTGACTTTACATAAATTGTGAGAAAACAGATTTAATTTCCAGCAATTCCCTTCTTCTTCCGCATCCTACGTCTTTATTGCATATTCTGAAAGGTCTATTAATGATCATCCATGCGCGATAAATACGGTCTAATTTATGTTCAATCAAGTTAAGTAGGTCCTAGAATTAAGAGGCAAATTGGTCAACCAATCAAGTATCTACATGTACAGCCCTGCCCTATTTCATAGGTGACTCTTGTAATATTTTGCTAGGTCCGGAAATCCAATATAGACGTTGATGGTCTTCTTCGCCATGGTATGCTCGCCATGGATGGTATGTTGGTGCACACTTTGGTCAGGGCAATTTTATGTATTATCCTCTCGTTTCTTGTTAGCCTAGCCATGCATGACCCCGCTGCCAAAAGCTTGGAAGCGTGGCTATTGGATGCTTTTGATCAAACCTGGCACATTTGAAAAATGGGATTTTGGTATCTTGGCTATGAAATAATAGCTGTTGTAGGCGACGGCTGACAGGCACGGCATTTATTATGCCTTGGACTGTGATCGTATACGGACTGTTTTGCTTGACAAGATTGGATCAAAGCTGTATTTACTGGGCTGGATTCAAACCATATCCGCCCGTGGGTAATAAAGACGTCATATTTAAGTGTAGACATCCAAAGGAAATGTTCGCCTCTGCCTGTCAACCTGTGGTTTTCCTTTTATATTTATTTATCAATTGTGTAGACACAATTGTCAACTACGTAACATATCTTTCACTAATTATGATAATCGGTAAAAAAATTCCATATGGATATTCTTCATTTTCCACTATATTTTTAGATGCTTAAGTAGATCATTAATTGAAATTGTTATTCTATTTCGAAATGCAGTGTTTATCCCCATTTTGTACAAAATTTGCAAATTCAGCGTATTGAAAAATGTATTCTGAAAAACATGTGAAAATATTTGATGTTTATCAATTCTCATGTATTATTCGTATCTTAAATTATTCGTAAATAAATTCGTGTTTGATTACTTTATCAAACACGAATAAACTTCGTAATTTGTGCGTTTGCTTAGACTGCTTCTCATATTTTTATATTTATCTCTTGACAAGAACGTACTGCTTATGTCTAGTATAGAGCTATTCAGTTGCATTTAACTATTGAATTATTTATTATTCGCCCTTCTTTCTCAGAACGCATTTTTTTCATTTGGATGAGAGTAGTTTAAGAAAGTTCAAGTGGATCACGGTTGATGCAATCTAACTGTCAGAACTTTGCCATCTTGCATTTAGGAAAACGACAAATACAAGTAGTCTTAGCATGAAAGTTCAAATAAATTCAACAATATTTAATCCTGAATGACAGCGGTTTTCTTAAAACTGCGTTATTACGTTCGTATTTGTTAAGGGGAGAGGTTTGTCAATATTTAATATTATCAAAGTGGCTCTTCACAATAGCTGTTGGCCTTTGAATGAACGAATAATAAAAAGCTTTTGGTTCTGTCAGAGTTTGAACATTTTTTAAAGATACGAAACTTGAGTCAAATAACGACAAAACATGCAAGTTAATTTTTTTTTACATATCCGCGCATAAGAATAGGCGTTTTGTATTTAAGCGTATCCGTGCGAATAACAGCGTGTAAGACGAGTCAATTTTAAACGTTTATCGAAGCAGAAAATGGGAATTTGGATCATGATCCATTTGTTTCACTACGCCGAAAATCCGGCATTAATCTTGTCTCCATGGCTACGTCTAATCTCGACAACAATTTATTAATTCCTGAAATATTTATCCATGGAGCGCTGGGTTGCGTGGCATTTTACCACTGATGCAAGAACATTTTATCTCCAGGTTCAATTATTAATTTCATAAAAAACACGCTGTTTTTTTTTCTCGGCTTTGCTCATAAATATTACATGTAGATGCATTAGTTTAACTACAGAGTAATGACTACATTTGGACAAATATCGAGCAGGAATCCTGTTGGCAGGAATCATTCGTGCAGTTTTGAAAACATCCCGAAACCTTCACATGTAAATGGAAATATTTTACTCTTCAGGGATTAGCGGTTACTGGTCATTACCATATGTCCATGGAGTCCTAAAATGGGCACCTGAAAATGTGGGACCTGAAACTTGGTCACGTGTGGAAAATATTTTATCTACTAAAGACTGCACGATCACTTACTGTGTTAGAATTCTTTGTAAGTCCACATCTGTAAATACCGTATGTTCAACTACTATGTTGACATACATGGTCAGGTATGGATTTGATAGACATACACAGTATAAAACCATGTGGGCAAATAAGGATACTATATGAATATATGTCCATTTGTGACCAATTTCTCGTCCAACCATGATTGGAATAAGTTATTAATGGCCCATATTTAATTTTAAATCCCGGGTGGACTATAAAGGGGGCTTGTTACCAGCAAATTTGGACGTTTAATATTTGTCATGAATCAATAAATATTGCCAGAATGCATGAAATATATGCACGTACATGTAGTGTTAAATATCTTCGTCAATTCTATGAATGTATTTTATCCTGTTAAAGAAAAATATTTCACTCATTGGCTATCCCCCCTTAATTTATTGCATTGTTTAAAAAATGTCACTAAAGGATGATTTGTTAAAAGCAGTTTTCAAATGCCTTTTTAAAATTGCATGAACCATGCACCAATGATCTTTAACTAGCTGGTAGAAAGTAAAATGCCCTCGTGTCATATTATAAGTAAATGACTTTTTCAAAATTTAAATTTGCCATTTTATGCAGAAATAGAACGGCACATGTTAGGGATATTATAACATCAGTTTTTGGAGTTTTTATGTCAACCTGTCTGCTTTTTTTATCCTGCTGCATAATTGGGGACGAAGTATGAGGGGTTGTGGAGTGTAATTGGTTGTTCACTTCAGAGATGAACTTTGAACTCGTTGAGGCTCCTGGGGTTCCAAGAATCCGTTTGGCAATCTCAGTTGGATGAGGTTCACTCTCCATCTTAAAGCTAGCACACGTATTCCGGGTATTTGTAAAAATATTTTTCACATGAAATGTATAATGGATACTGTACTATAGGCGAATGACAGCTATTTAATAAAGCGCTTGTACCTCTTGCGAAAAGCGCTTCAAAAATATTGACATCTTTTTTCCTCTCCTGATGCATGCAGTTGTTGTCACTTGAAAAGCGTGTTATAATCCTTACGTGCCAGTCGTGATTAAATGGTAATTTTATTTAAATTAGGCCAACTGTTTACGTGGCTTTCATCCGCAGAAGCAGAATGGCGTTTGCACGTAACAGCTTTGATTTGTCTAATAAATCAAGCTGCACGTTTTATTGCCTCGGATGCCCCAATTAATGACCAACTCTCCTTGCTAATGTGATTGAGAGGCAGTCGACTATAGGCTAATGGTGCAATTTTAGCGCAACACTTGAATGGGCAAAAATGAGCCTTTCTTACATCAGCTCGTTGTCAGCGTTGTACGCTTATATTATACGCATGTATCAAATCACTAATGCATGCAATGGCCCACTGAGGTGTTACTGTACATAAGGATTTTTCCCTGCATAACTGACGGCTACATATGGCCTATGTCTTTACGATGCATTATTAAGTTATCAATATATGAACGAATATGGTACGACAAAGGCTCATCAATCGCTGTTCTGCTAATTAAGTTTTCGTCTATTGCCTCGGATTAATTAATCCTCCGGATTCCTCCATTCCCTTTTCTTCTGTTTCAATTTACAGATTGGGGGCCTATCAATGCGGTCATAAACTTTTGTGACAATCAAAGTTTATTAGTCTTTGCCATCCAGACACTCTAAATGTCAAGATAGGCCCACATGAGACGAGCAATTAACAAATTCTTGGCTTATTATTACGTTGCACACTGACAAACTTCCGGAAGTTGAAGGGACAATATAACTTTTAGCTCAAGACGTCTTCGGAGTTTAGCACAACTTGTATTTAATGGCGAAGTATTCGATATGCCAGCGATATATGACAAACTGATGCACACTCGGAGCAAAAAAAGCCCACCTAAAGGTTTTATTTTGTTCAGGAAGTAGATATCTTATTTGAAATCGTAAAAGCTGGTTTTGTTAACAATTTATTGCTCTCTAAAATTCATCTAAGTTGACCAATTTTCTTAGCAATTTCTCAGGTGAAAACCTTAGAAACGACAAACAATTTGGATTGTTTTGTAGGCGTGTTGCAGGGAATTTGATGCTAAAAGATTAAAAAGTTGCAATGAAAATGTTTGCATGATTTGTTTGAAGCACGATACATTTGCTGTAAGATTGATGTGAAGTATAAAGCGCTTTTAATAAAATTACATGCATTTAAAATTGCTTAAAAATGCTCACAACTAATTTTTAATTTTCAACACGTTTCACGGATCAAAGAAACAAAGCAAACTATTTATTCGGTAATCAAATATTAATTTTGTCTCAAAGCATTTGTTTGCTAACGGTACAGTGCTAAATGCTGACATTAATCGAAAACATGCACCATGTCTGCAACCACTTATCTGCTATTGTTAAATAAACAGACTTATTTGAATGTTGATTTATTAAGTTGCAACTTTTATTTTTAATCCACGTCTTTCTAGCCATTGGCAAAGCACCTTTAGTTAGGTCTCATATGATTACCTGAGGTATATACACTGTATTTAGTGATAAGATATACTTTATTGTTAACGAAAGATGAGCAACATAATTTATACCTTTTTCACAATTTGTTGACATGCTTGATACAACTTTTATGTCCAAATGACCTGGATATTTGATAGAAAACGTCATAAATAAAGATGTCAAGCCTTACCCATATTCTGCTTTTTTTCTTCTAATGTTGCTAAAATGCTTGTTTTATGGCAACACAGAAACTACCAGATCATGAAATGACTGCATTGACTGATTGACTGACATTCAATACTTCTATACAGACTCTTAACACAAAGGAATGTTAACGTAGGGAGTTTTCAAGGATTTCAGATATATTTTTTGCCTAACTTTCTTTGGACAATGTCCAGTTTGTTTTCAAGCTTTTACGCTGTAATGAAAAATGATAGTCGCTCATGCATGGTACGTGGACTGTAATGATGAAAAATGACTCCTATTTCAATTTAAAGCAATCATATATTGTAAGAAAACATTGTTATAAATGTCTGGCTTCTAAATAATTTCTTGTGTATTTTACTTGGAGTCAAAATTGTCTCAAAAGAATGGGCTTGGGTTTTCCAATTAGTTGCTATGGAAATCCCTATTTAACTTTCTAGAAATACATTATTTAAGGGGCATAGAACACGCAGTACTGTATATTTATGCAACGCTAACCTTTTTTTTCTAAAAAAAATGCCTGTTCGACTCAGATATAATTTACAAAAGAAATATTTGAATATATCCATTCCATTCTTATAACTTTATTTTGGAAATCGAGGTTGCATGCAAAAATCAAATGTATCTATCATAATTTATTAAAGTGCAAAGTTTGTACTCTGCATTACTTTTAATGTCAAGCATAGCTTGGACTAAAATAAGTAAGCGCTATTAATATCATAAATATATCCTAAAACATTAAGAATATTACCGTTTTTCCTTTGTATGAAAGCAGTGGAAATTTACTTTTCTCTAAGCATTTTGATGGTAAATTTAGTCCTGTTAATACAGTTATTAATCTTATTTGCCTTTATCCCTTATTGCACTCCTTAAATAGTATGCACTTAGCTAAAAGGTTGGCAAATTTTGTTTTTAGTGTTTGCATCCTTCCTTATGCCTGCTTTTCTTCTGGTTCAGTGAGACGAAAACGGACTGGCCTCAGTTTCTGTGATATCAGGAAAATTGTGTTGGAAAAGCAAGGAGATTGCAGGTTGCACTGTCAGCCTGAGTAATTATAGCTCTGCGTTTTCTGGGATGCGATTCAATAAAACATCGGAGGCAGGATTATCGATTGAGTGTCCGTGTCCAACGTCTAATGGTCGAAAACTGCACCAATGTTTAGATTTTAGTTGTTAAAGCTTAACAGAAATACCTATTGCACCTAAAGTTAATCTTATAGGTGATCCATTTCGTTGAATTAGGCCAACAGCGTTGCATTTGAAATAACGAAATCCTCTTATCGAAATGGCAGTAATTGAGATTTCAAATAAAATTGTACGACAGACACGTCGCTTTCAACAAAGCTTTATCGTGTCAAATGTGTCACCCTAATAGGATTTTCTGACACTGAATACATCCCCAAAACAAGCCAATCTGTTGGCTTGACCAATAATTATATATTTATGCTATTAAAAATACCGTTATATCCTAATTACTGTTGCTCGAAACAATTTGACTTAAACTGTTAGTAAGATCTGTGGCCTGGTTGCCATGACATTAGCTTTAACAATTTGGCTTCATCATGATCAATGCTACGTTTTAAAAAAATGTACAGAATCTTAAATATGTGCATGTAACAGTATTATGACGCTATCTGATACTCAATTTTAAATATATTAGATAAATTGCAAAGACTTGTGAATTCATTCTTCTGTTTTTACTTATTTGGAAATATTCAAGAAATATTGTTTGATTACATAATTATAGATTAATTGACTTCTTTTCATGATATATTTCTTGTAAATACGTGTTTAAATATAAGCGTAATTGCATTCAGTTTAGTTGCTTTTAACATGAAAGTAATAGTTGTCAGTCGGTTTTCATTATTTGTACAATTTTTATATAATTTCCTTGAGCATGTGATGTTGATAAATATCTAAATATCAATAACGAAATGCATTTAGTGGGTATTTTCCAGTTCATCTTTAAATTTTAAAGTCAGAAATAAACATTAGCGTGTATACCACATGTATAACACTCGGCCGTCTTAAAAAATATGTATATCATAGGCAACCTATTTAAACCTTAAACATTCTCATGCAATGTTTGAAGCATTTAAGTGCAATTCTGCAAAGCAGTAAATGTTCTGGAGTACATGTGATAATAAGTTGTTTATAATGCAAAAACGTATGGTTATGTGAATGTAATTTAATGCCTCAAATAGGTTATAACAGTTTTTGATTAAATTCTAAAATACAATTGTTTAAGAATGTTATTCCTAGCCGTTATATCCACCAATGGTATGTATTCGATTATGTTAATTTTATTGTCCCAGAGCATATAGCGGATGAAAGTAGTCAGTAAAAATAAGGGAATTTTTCCAAATGAAATGAATACATGGTTCGATAATGTACGAGTTTCTGATTACGATTAATAACATTTTTACAGATATGAAATCGAATAGGTCAGTGCTCATTGTTGTGAAATAATTACATTATTGCATGATTAAAAAATCGTCAGAAATCAATACTTTTAATTTATGTAGCTATCCAACAGGTTCTTGCTACCATCACATTGTTATTTCTCATTGTTCAAACGTTTAATTACTAATATTAAGTCACAAGTTTTTGAACGGTCAAATTATCATCAGGGTTATTGATTTTTGCGAACCTGATTAATTAAGGTCTGCAAATCACTAACGAATTTTACGTAACAATTGAATGTAAAATATATATATAAATATAAGCATATTAGATTTACCATCGTATAGTATTGTTGTTTACAGGGGTCATTGATTTTAATTGGCAATTGAATGTTTAAAGTATTTATTGGATAAAATATTTTAAAATAATTCATACTTTTTATAAAATACAAAAACTGTGTTTAAACCATGCTCAAATATCGTATGTGAAACGCTATTAAAACAATAGCAGGTTTTCGAAAAATCAGATTTTTTAGTTCAAGAGTTTTAAAATGTATTACACATTAGGATACACACGGGGATACGCTTTTAAAATTTATTTTTCATAATTTTCAGCTTGTCCACGTGGCTTGTTATTATATTTTTCCATAAGTTTAGTTGGATGTCAGGAACCAACCATATACATTCATAAGAATAATCGACTTTCACACTAAAATCATTGCCTTTCTCTTATGAAAATCCCCCTATGAGAATTCGAGAAAGGCCAGTCGTGTTAGCAGAATTCTGCTTGTTTTAATAACATGATTTGTCATGTTTTGTCAACACGTCCTTTAAGGAAACAAAATCCCTGTCGGCCTGCGTGGTTTTCGGCATCCGTCGCATTCTCGTGTCGCCTTTCATCTATTTATCTAGGGGTGTTGCGGTGAAAAATGTCTTCTAAAAATGAGAATATTTCGCAAATCTTATCTCGCACACCCTCAAATCCTGGCGGTGTTATTATGAGAGGATGGATTTTGCTTCCCATTCCTTCTGCCTGAGCGTTTATATACACGAAGCTAATCCTGAGAAAGTGTGCAGATGCGAGTGATACCTATTAAGATGTATAGAGAGGCAAGCTCTCTGATAGCTGACACTTTAAATCCTTTTTCTTCCATTTTCGCGGCTCTAATTCCTTCGCCATCACTCGGTGCAGAAATCTTATCTTCCCTACCGCATTGATAGTTTCACCACTCCCCTATCATAGATTTATGCACGTTTCCTATTATATGCAAAGTAGATCCTAGATTATAAAGATGCGCATCTTGAGAATATTCCAGGCCTGACCTAATCTCTAACTGAAGGCAGCCTGTCACCCAACCAAAGCTGCCTGTAATTAAAGAAATAAAACTCTTTATTCTTGCCCTACATCAAGTTTCTATTTGATGCACTGGCGGAGGGATTAATTACAATTTTTTTTTCGTGCGAAACAGTTTTTCACGTACTCTTTTTCGGTTGAAGATTTGTGTGAAATCGGCGAGTATGAACCACCTGTCCCACGAGGAAATTCGGTCGCAGTATTTTATCTAAACGGTATTAATACTAATTTTCCAGAAGACTTTTCTTGGCCCAATTTCATGCAAGTTTTAAATACCAATCAAATACGCCAAATATGTGCTTATTTATAAAAGGTGCGTTGAATAACGCATTAGTTTGTCAGCTAACGTCTGACCAAATATTTCTAATAAAAACGTAGGTGCCCCACATGCACTCCAGCAATAATGCTGAGATATTTGAATGTTGTGCATTTGTTATGTAAAGCATTGGATTTGAAGTATTTAGCTGTTTGCAGGTCCGATTAATTGCGGGATTTTAAATAAATGCTGTTAAGTTATGTAAACATTTTTAAAGATATTGTGCTGCTTGCTATTTTAAGTCTTCCGAATGTTGCATGACGGGAAATTTTTAATTCCGCGACGTTATTTTCATCAGTGAGATTTTGGTGAAATGTTACACTGACTATATATATGTATATTTAGGACCAAATTAATTATTAATTATTTCGTATTATTCCATAGCTTTTAATTAGTACACAAAAATCTATGATGAGATCTTTATGGCTAATAAATTAACATTCAGTATATGGTTTATAATGAATTTAATTTTATCGGAAGCTACATACGTATTTCAAGAATGTTACATGATTTAGGTTTCGAGCAGCCCGTACAGGAAAGATAGCATGAATCTAATCAAAATTTGCCTCGTAAGTCTGTAAGTCTTGATAAATTGTCAGTTTTCATCTCCCCAAATAAAACGCGAAAATTGATTAGTCTGATTTTGATCTTGAGCATTAACACGTCGTTTATTTTCTAGACGGCAAATCTTCCCTTCACATGATTAAAACCTCGAAATGCTTTGGGAATTAGATCCAAAGTTATTAAGTGCGATAAAAAAAATGAAACACAGCTTCAATTGCAGCGTTCCCTTTTCTTTATTATATTTCCTGAGGTAATAAAAGTAAAATCTTGTTGAATGCAAAATTTATACTTACATGTATGTCTGCTCATGTCCCTAAAGTGCTTCTGTAGACTAATTTTTCTTATTGCAGTTGAAATTCAAAATTTCATTTCCCACCTGAATTTATCATTAAATTTAAAGCGTAGAACAATAATGCAATTACATTTACGCTTTCGTTAACAATACATGACGTTGTCAGTCTGCATGAATCGGCTTTACGAAAAAAATTAATATTTAAACCCAAGTCAAACAATTGGGTTAGATGCAATTGATCATCAAAGTTATAGCAATATATGTGAGTTTATTCTACTAAATATGCAATAAAGTTACTGTTAATTTGATTTTGATGTTAATTTATTTTTCGCTGACCACCTGCTTTTCCTTGACCATTAACCAATTAGCAGCTCTCCAAACATTGACCGATGTATGATCTTTGTTCATAAATAACACCTTGAGTAGGTGTATTTAGTGAAGCAAATGCATGAATATCCTTTATTGTGAGAAATATGTACATGTACACCATACATGATAGTTTTGAAGGGAACTGGTAAGGGTGGTATTTTATCAGCGAAGTCAAATTTGGCACTTCGATTGAAAGAATTTAATCATAGTAAAATACATGCTAAAATAAATACATGTAGCCTACATGTAATTTTAAAATGGAAGTGATGATAATTAACTTTGATTTAGGTCCAGTTTGTCTAGGGTCTTGTGTGGTCATTATTGACAGGTTTCACTGTATATACGTTTTTATAATGGTATTCGCACAGTGAACGAAATAAACAACTTCGGAGCTCTGTAGATTTTCATTTGATTTTGATGGAAGTCTATGATATACGATTACTGCAGGAGTTGGTTTCTAAGTTTCATTATTCTGATCATGTCTTGCTCTTTTATATACATTCATGCAGTTTGAATTTAGATGAAGCAAATTTGCTGCTCAATTTTATGCTTGGTTGAATTTCCATAGGCTTCTTGACGATATTCGTGTTGGTCTACGTGTGTGACCTATAATGCTCAATCTATAATAATGAGGCCAATTTTTTTCTGGCATTATAGGCTCGCCGTACATGTAAATAATTACAGTAATTCCACATGGTCTCCATTAATATTACCCAAGCATAACCATGCTAATTTAAAATGTTTTACTATCATGGTTGCGCATTGGTATTTATTTTCATAATTGCCACATATAACCAATTTAATATCATAAATTATAGCCTTAAACGATGAAATAAACGAAACACATTATAGATAATCACTGGAATTATAGTGAATTTTTTAAAATTCGTATTTTTGCATACTGATTAGGATTAGCCTATTGAAAAGGTTTACATTGGTTTTACAATGTTTTGGAATAACGTTACTCTGAAGATAATGCTTAGTCGGTACTAATAATATTACATTTTCAAAACTTCGGAACTTTTTTGAACAAAATTAATATTTTTGGAAAGAAATGTTAATCTGCACAATAAAATGTAAAATGCAAGAACAAATAAACATTCAAACTAATTGCATTTTTATTCAGCAAATAAATTAATGTAAACTGATTGTTCATTACTTTGCTCCTCACATTTTTAATAATCGTATGCATTTTTTATTTTAGATCCTAGAGGCAGTGTTCAGCCAAGAATAACAGATAGCCAAAGCGTTATTAATGTCAGACAAAATGAGAAAATTGTTTTGCCTTGTGCCGCTCAAGGTTATCCATTACCAACGTACAGGTAAATTACCTTTGCTCAAATGTAAGCACATTTGCGCTGAGTTGTGGTGCGATTAGGCCATTAAATCAAATAATAATTAGATTTTCTTTTCAGTTGGTTCGCCAAAGTGAACAAAGATCAACTTGTCCCTGTCACGATATCCGATCGACATCAGATGTTTGGTGGAAGTCTAGTAATTCCGTCAGTTCAGGTTTCTGATGGAGGCTCATACATTTGTGTTGTGAACAATAGCGTAGGAGTTGAAAAAGTGGAAACGTCTCTCTATGTTACTGGTAAGTTAGAAAACTCATTTTAATACCGTTTCTTGAAGTGCTTACAAACTCTAGACAGTTCATCGAACAATCAAAAGCATTTTATGAATTAATTCTTTGTAGTGAATTTATATTAATTTATATGACATATTAATTTATTGATATTATGCTAACGAGTTTGAAGTATTCAAAATTGTTAAAAACAATGTAAGTTACTTAAATATGGTTGATCTTACACTACCAAATCCTGCAGACAAAAGCCTAATGTTTTAGATGTTTACACATTACATTAAATTAAATTTTAATACTCTAAATTTCCCGTAAATTGCCCCTGTTAATATTAGTTGAATAATTAGTGGTCTAAGAGTTAGATTTATCATTAACGTATAATTTCCGTTTTGGATCAGAATTATAAATACATAATAATTGCTAAATGTTGCCCCAACACGTGTGGAAGCTAAAACAAAGCTTGTTATTCAAGATGTCTGCCTCTATCCATCGATGTTGTGTGCAGAAAAATGTTAAAACAATTCTATGGATTGCTTTTAAACCATAAATCTGTCAACTGTTTATGCATATAAATTATAGAAAGCAAATTACAAATGTCAAATATCTGATCATTATATGAAATATTCATTTCGTAAGTAGGCCAATGCGTTGTGAATACTCCCAACTACCTGACATGTTTATCAAAAATAAAATAATGGTTTGTTTATTAATCAGTATAGAAAGATAATGAAAAATAAAAGCAAAGTATTATTCTAAATAATTGGTAATTTCCAATACTCCAACATTAAAGTCTTTGAAAACTGAATGTTAAATTCTGATTGTCTTTGTTTCTGAATCCCGTTGAATGATTTAATAGGAAACACGTTTTTACGTTGTTTGGTTCAGAGGTTTACATGTCAGCCTCATTTATTAATAATCGTCCTTGTTTCATGCCTGGCTCAAGTAACTCGCCATTGCTGACACATTTCTCGGCGGGGATTAACTTTGAAATGCTTCCTATTCCTGTTTTGACAATGAAATAATGTCTCAACACGATGGTCTCTCGGTGACCAGAACCCCACGTAGGCGCATTGTGCATATTTTATGGAGGCTTTGAATTCGCCACTGAAAACACCTTTATCTTGTTTGTCCCCATCTGTAGCAGTGCGGACGTGTTTCCGCTTGCAGAATACAAATTTGTTATGTTGTACAGTGTTAAAATTGCTATGGCAAAGGTCCCTTTATGTGCCACTGAGGAATTCAAACAAACCCTGGGCCTATTTTTGCTTGCCTCAAAGCATCTTTCTAGAAGCGAAGCTTAGACATGACAACGCAATTCTTATCTTTTTTTGCTGTTGTTGAAAAGATCCTGAATGCGAGTGTTGTGAATTATCCTATAATTTCAATCCTTCCTCATTCAGATCTGCCGCTGGTCTACTATCAGAATCAAATTTGTTACTAGTTTGACTAAAGCAGATTGTTTTAATTGGTTGTTTTATAAATGGGACACAATTAATTTTGTTTTTTTAAGCATGTACGTTCATTAATTATAGACTTTTGAATAATCTTTGTACCAATCTTCTTTTTTTCCCAGAATAAACATTTTTAAACAAGTTAAAAAAATTAATATTTTCTCGTATTGCATTTGGTTTTTGTCTTGAAGGATTATCCGATAACATAAACATTAAGGAAAACATTGTAAAATATTCTAATTACTTAAAATATTTTTGAATATTTTGTGTTGGATGACATACATGTAGTGAATGGACGACTTAAATAGATTAAATATGCCATTCTTTTTTTGTGGAGTTAATGCTGTAATCATAGTAAAATTGATGTTTACACAACACTTGATAACCGATTTGATAGGTATTTTAGCCGCAATTTGATACGTTGTCCTCGTAATTAGGGATAGTGCTTATGTCCATGTAGTGCTTGTAGTAATCCCAAAAGCAGTAGAGTTATCTCTGCAAATTAATGTCACCCTCCAGATTTAAAATGTCGATATATCAACTACCGTGCTGTATAATTTTGTGGAAAATATTTGCATTTTGGTTTTCCATCCATGGCTTGTGCGCTGTTTATTCCCCCCCCCCCCCAAATGGTGTGAATATAAGCTAATAGGCTGCATCAGGCGATAGGTTGAAACGTAGTATCAGGCCCGTTATTTTGATATTTAATTATTTACAGAATGAGTAGTATCGGAATGGGGTGATGGACTTATTATTAAAGCCTGTAGGCTGAAAAACAAATTTCTCACAGTAAATGCAATAGGCCTACTGTGGGAACACCGTAAATCTGATGAGTAGTTATAATATTTGATATCAATGTCATCACTATGACATTGTGATGACCACCTTATTTAGAATTTAACTATAGAAAATGAGGCTAAATCAACTAATTGTCTAGCGGTTTCATCAATACTTACATGTATACATCACCATTCAATCACAGTCGCCATCCTCAATAAGGTCGCATGTTTAAGGCCATAGTAATCCTAACATTTCTCAGTTCTCAGTTGACATTTCTCAGTTTAAGGGCGTCCATTACATTATATAATTAAAGGATTGCAAGAAAGGCCAATTTTGCTTTTATTGCAATCCTTTAAATATATAATATAAAACATGTCCTAAAATTGCCGACAATGCAACTATTTGAGTGGCACTGGTCTATTCAGTTGAAGATTATCAAGGGTGTTTTGATCTCAGGTTCAACAGAGGCCCTCAAAATTTGCAAATATAAAATATTAAGTGTGGAGGCTTGAGGAAGACAGACATTTTTCAGTATTATTGAGATGCCCTGAAGAAAACGTTTTACTCATGAAAATTGCATACTAACTTATGACAACTACTATAGAATCAAGATACATAAACTAATTCACCTTCTTTTTATCACTTACCTTGTTTTAGTTTCTTTTAACAGTGAGCCTACAGCATGCCTTGTTTAAATTTCATTAAACCGGCAGTGTTATATACGATAAAAGGCTGCTACAGTATGTTATTTAAAAAAAACAATGAACCATTCAGGCAGCTACGCTTTGAAGTTTGAACCCCTAGGTATTTCTTCCATGACTCGTAGTCTATTAGTTGAATGGTCAACATTGTAGATATAAACGTTAAAACCTTTGTAATTATGTTAACAGTAACTCTGAACGTGATAATGGCTGCATACTCGCTGCATAATGAGTTGATTTTCTTGTCATTCCAGTGCCATTGACCGCTTACATTGAGCCACAACAACAAGTAGTAGATTTAGGACAACCAGCCCATTTTGATTGCATCGTTAGTGGTGTGCCTGTTACCTCTGTTTTGTGGTTAAAAGATGGCCGACCATTGCGTTTTGATAATCGTATACAACAGCGATCCAGAGATTCCGTCCACATAGAGGGCATCCAAAGGGAGGACAGAGGCATGTACCAATGCCATGTCCGAAATGAGATGGACTTCGTTCAGGGAACGACCGAACTTAGACTTGGAGGTATGCTTAAAGAATTATTTTTAATAGAATTATACAATTATTCCTTGTCTTATTGTTTTCATCTTAAGTACCTGGTATATTCAATCCATGAACTCCAGCATAATCAACAGCTGCTGGCCCTTTCATTATATTTTGTTGAAGGAAATTTTCTTGAAATTGAATGTGATAAAAATCTGATGTTATCACTAGGAAAGTAATTCGGTAAGGGGCCATCCATAAAGGGCGTCCTTGGCAGGTTGCTTTTCCTTATTAGTTGAACGTTATCAGTAGAACATCTAAACCTGGGAAAGTCAGGGGATTTTATTCTACCGCAGTTTCCTGCTGGTCTAGCATTAATGGTTTTCTTTCTTTGCTTCCAGATGCAGCTCCAGAGATCCTTGATCGATTCGTGGAGAGGACATTGCAACCTGGTACTGGCGTGTCTTTAACGTGCGCAGCCAGCGGAAATCCGCCTCCCAAAATCACGTGGTCTTTGGACGGATCGGCCGTGGCAACGACCAAGGATGGCCGTTTGACAGTCAACGATGCGATTGAAAATAATGCCGACGTCGTCAGTCAGCTGAATATCAGTTACGTGAAAACGGAAGACGGGGGCATCTACCGCTGCACAGGGCACAACAGGGGCGGAAGTGCAGAATATTCCGCACGATTAAATGTTTACGGTAAGCGCCTCCCATTATTCCCTCGCTTCGGTGAAATATCGTAGCGATGGTAGGTGCGATTATCGCCGAAGAAACTTGATGCCCTTCGGATTTTAATAACGTAGCATCCAGAATCAGTTTCTTTTAACCTTCACAATGGTATCATGTTGTTATCGAGCGCCCACTTGTAGTGCAGACCCGCAGTCGTGCAAGCCCTGCCGAGAAGCATGCTTGAGGCGACCATTACA
>JAQIXS010001278.1:0-31709 GCA_034700785.1 Rossiulus vilnensis | reverse complement strand
ATGCTTAGTGTTATCAGTATTATATAGGGGTTTTCGGAACTGTTGATATTAGTATGCTTAGTGTTATCAGTATTATAGTGGTTTTCGGGAGTACTGATATTTGTATGCTTAGTGTTATCAGTATTATATAGGGGTTTTCGGAACTGTTGATATTAGTATGCTTAGTGTTATCAGTATTATATAGGGGTTTTCGGGACTATTGATATTAGTATGCTTAGTGTTATTAGTATTATAGTGTTTTTTGGGACTGATGATTCTATACTGATATCGTGGATATTTACTATTTTTCGGGACTACTGATATCAGTATGCTTAGTGATCAGCTATGCTTGCTAACATTTTTATCTGAAATTGCAGTATGGAACTTACATTCACATTTTTAAATGTTCTAACATTTACAACACAATATACGTGTACAATTGAACGTTTCTTGTCGCTTATATTTGGAACAGATGCATGGATATTATGTTGAAATACTTCATCATTACTATCATTTTACCCTTAAACGTAGTTTTAGTAGAAAAATTTCACGTTTTCAGCGAATGACACATTCCTGCCCAACCGTGAGATGTATCACCCTGTATTGTCACAATATCTATAATGTATTATCACTATATAAATTTTGCCTATTTTGCCCAACCACTTTGGTCTTAGATATTTCCTGGAAAATTCGACATTTCCAGACACACGTCGCAATTTTATTTCTGAATATATGACAAACCTGTCTGGTGCCAATATCGCCATGCAGGACTAGGATATTGATTTATCAATTGATTTTGTATTATTTTGGGACTATTTATTCGTGCATATGTCAGTGCCTAACCCGAAAAAAAAGTATGTATGTGCAGTTTTGTTTGACTCAAACTTGGTCATGGGGAGTGTGTATATACCGAAAGGGGATGAAGAATGCGAAACAATTTTGATAAAATGTCAAAAAAGTCCTTGCCTAAATCGGATTTAAATTCTGGTGGAAACAGAAAAAGGTCGCAGCCCCTATTTCGGTATCTTTTTCCCGGATATCATTTGAATCCCTGACGTCAGAAAATAAAAATGTAGACAGATATTGAATTTTGGTCTCTGTGAATTTTTCCTTCTGGACCCTCACGTACTCGAAAGGCAGGCCTAAAGGTTCACGGTCCTAGATTGATGTTTGTTCGTATGCAGGTATCATGTATCTACTGTATATGGATGGTTTTATTTATGGATAGTAAATTATACACGTCTGGGATCCAGGTGAATACGTCTACCTACATTTGCCGGCGTATATTCAATTGAAAGTTGAAAATTTCCATTATAAAAGAAAAATTGAAGAAATGAGAAAATATATTATAGTCTTATTTTGCTTTTTTTCTGCTGTTTGACCATATCGCTTTTTGAACTAAGAAACAATTTTTCTCTATTGTTTACCCTCGCTCTATGCGATTCGATATGCATTTCTTATTAAATTAAATTTCCTTTTGTTTGTTTAGGGCTTCCTGGGGAATGTCGAGAGTTAACGAAAATGTTTGATTGATTAAGACCTAATTTGTTTCGAAATTGTTCGTCTTGGCAGCCACCGTCTAATGTTTATAGTAAAATGTAATTCATCAATGTGCTCATATTTTTTTTTCAATTCTAGACTAAATCAAGTGCATAACTTTATTAGGAATCTCTAGGATCATTATTATTTTATCACGAATGACTTTAACCTCTAATTATTAAAAAATACCACGTCACCCTCGAGAAATATCGTTATTAATAAAATGTACCCTATAACTCTCATTAAGGACGTTATTTTAACATGCTCTAGCATGTTTACGTCTTTAAAAAAATTATAATAGCCTAATATAAAAATAAATATCTAAGACGGGGTTTACAACCTGGAATAAATTGACAAATTAGGCATTAGAGCATCCACAGAATAGTCCTTTAACCATGTTTTTATTAAATTTTAAACGAGGGAATTAATTGTAGTTTTAACTATCGTGTCTAGAATAATTGGGCAACTGAAAGTTTTGCATAAATATTCGAGTGAAATAATTAAAACAAGGCGTTCTTCATCAACCTTATAAACTTTTACAGAGTTCAGAAGTATTCTTTATATTCATTGATTGGAAAAATGTAATATAGCCATATGCATGTATGTGGTTAAATATGCTATAACTGGTCATGTATAATTCCATACATAACCATAAATTGACATAGTCGTACATAGCAAATTTAAATAAAGTCATATATGGCTACTTACTTTACCGTGCGTGTATATGGAAATTGACTGTAATCAAATGTACTTACATACTAATATAGCAAAGAATTTACCTTTTATATCATTTGCTGTATAATATTTTCTAGGTATAATCATAAAGATATATGTACATGTATGAGTAGAAACGTACACCCAGCTAGTTATTATTAGGGGTGCAGGAGCTCAGGAGGTAAGGTGTCATGACAAATTTTGAAGTTGTGAGAGGTAAGAGGTAGAGGGCAAAAAAAGTGGGTGTTTTTTATCCCTCCACCACCTACTTATGCCAGCTAGACGTAGACTACTACTTGTACGACCATACACATGTTCATGTATATGGGCATCTGTAAGAATGTAATAATATATATGGATATCTATGGACATGTATAAATGTTATGCACTTACGTAAACAGCATATGGGCATATGTGGATGGCCCTATAAGCCCATGTGTGGCCAATTTCTAGTCTAAACTGTATTTGTAATTAGTCATATGAGTGCATATATGGCCCATATTTAATTTTTCCACCCGGGTTGTCCCACGTGACCAGTTGCTAAGCCACTGCCTTTCTTGTTGAACACTTGTTTTCCCCCCGTTTCCCCTACTGTTACCTTTTCTTGAAATGCAGTGAGTGTTATTATTAGGCAGTTATTACTTGGGCAATTGGTGATAGCATAATGTGGCGAATGATAAATTGGAGCAGAGTTGTTTTCCTGGGGGGCGATATACGTCACTGCGCGCCAAATTGATTAGATTAATGATTTTCATTGGAAAAGGATAGGATTTCTCTGGGCGCAAAATGGATTCTGTGTAGGAAATTGGCCGCGTTTCGTCAGGGTGTGTATTACGAGTGTGATTTGGGGAGATAAATCTATTCTGAAACTCCATTCGTGGCTGAGCCAAGCCATTCGTCACTCGTGATTTTGGGAGAAAATTTTCCGTCCAACACCGCTGTCTAGTCCTTTAATTATCCGCATTAGCCATTAGCGGATTCAACCACACGAAATGACTATGTTAGACAAACATCCCTTGATATGCAGTTCGTGAAATAATTTCGGACGAATGACCACGAACTTGACCAACAACTTGACAATTTGGCTCAAGACTTATAATTGTTAGTAGTCAGTTAAGGCTGCTGCGAAAAGCCACGAAATTAGGATTACAAACATTTATATTTGTGACCGGTTTGGTTAAATCATTGCTCAGTTTGGTAATGTAGTCACAAGTTTTATTTGAAATAATTTCATATCCATGTATAAAACGAAAAACACTTAAAACAATGAAAATCTTCTTTTTAATATCAGTTTTCCGTGTTTCATATTTTAATGCCATTGTTCAAAGTATTTTTAAACATATGATTTTGACATTAAATTGGTTATAAGTCCTTGAAAATCATAGAAAAATTAAATATGGGCCAATGGCCATTTTAGCTAATGCGCATACAGTATATGACATTCTATATATGTTTAGACCAGATATTAGCCACAAATGAACCTACATGTATGTGACCATACAGTATACTGTATAAAATCTGTATGCATACACATTTACATGTGTTTGGATTATACATGGTCAGTTATGGCGTAGACATTATATCCATATATATGGCCATATTGAACTCTTCCATCCGGTTTGGTTTTTTAGTTCTCAAGATCTTGGTTTAATCATGGTTTAAAATAAACGTTTCACACATTTTAAAAATCAATTTCAATGTCTGATGATATACGTTTCAACACGTTCCCAGTAGTTAAGAACATGTAAAATACATCGCTGGTTGAATCATTGGTCAGTTGGTTAAAATATATGAAGTATTATTTTAAATAACGTAATATTACCAAAGACTATATGTAGGCCACTATGATAACTGCAACAAATGAGTTTGGCTTAATTTATCCTAATTTCAAATAAATTTAAATATAATTCAAATAAAACTATTAAATACCTTAATCAACAAAAATAATTTTAAAATTTTTAAAAAAATTTTTTGTAAACAATTACTGTTTTTTTAACTATTTTTGTTACACCATATGCATGGCTATTTATATTTCTTTATTATTCAAATATTTTTTTATTTATAGCCTACTTATTTATAATGCTTTTTTATAAATAACTTAATTGCGTGTATACGTCAGTTTTGATTGTTATTGTTTTTTAAAGAATATTTGTAGTTGTTATTAATAATTAAAATTAGAAGTAATTTTTTCCTGATGACTTATATTTTTAAGGCATGCAAATGCACGCACATTTAGAAACTTGCCTACCTACTATTTGATGTGATAATTTTAACGAAATGATGTTTTATTTAAAAATTATTAACACTGAATAGACGTGTAAATTTAGTCGAACACCTTAACATTGAATCATCAGACTTTATTGTGCATAATTAGGCTCCTCCCTCATCCTTATTTTTAAATTTGGTGTGTGGTCATAAACCGTTTTACTGCTCAATATCGTGTTGATTCGTAATTACAGGATTCTCTAGTGTTTCACTTCCGGTGTTACTTTTTCCTCTCTTTACTTACCTGCATTTGCGCAAAAGCGGTCTGCTAGTCCATCGTCCATTATTTTTTTTAAACTTTTTTTTTTGGCATTTATTACTGGACTGAGCGTCCATTAGCGCATTAATTCATGTTTTATAGGTCCATTTGCGATGGTTTTTAGGCAGAAGCCAAAAATGGGTTGGGAAAAAAGGGCTGATTTGCGACCACTTGTTTCATTCCTGACGTTTTAATTGCTAATTAACGTCTACCTCAGCACTTCGATGACGACCCCTGATAAGGGGCCAGTTTTCAACAGTTCTGCCATTTTAGGCGGACAAAAAAAATGCCCTTTTTTCAAAAAAAAAAAAGTGAGAAGTGGTCTCCAAATGAAGCATCAATTATAACAGGGGTGGACCTGTTATGGGCTGGCTAACGTAATCGTCCGTTAAATCATCTGGCTTTGGTGTATAAATCATATTAAGAGCCAGTTTTGGCCACCTTCACGCCTCCTGGAGAGTCAGTTGGACGCCATCTTGGATTTCGTCTTTATCCTGGTTGGGATTTAGCATTTTTATTTCTTTCTTTTTTTCAATTACTCTCACCAGTGATAGATGGGACTCCCGCTTTTTCACCAGAGGTTATCATAACAAACGTAAATTACTGGCGTTGTCATAACCAAATGCCTTTTTAATTGAAATGATGTGTAGCTGATGCAAAGTAGGTTGGGGTCTAACGAAGTACCCCTGGGCTACTAACCGCAGATTCCTGAGTGAAAAAAAAATAATATTAATCAAAAAAGGATGAAAGCAGCTACTGCAGATAGTTAGCGTGAAGCATTTCTGTATTGTGGTCGAATTTATGATAAAAAATCATATTGGAAAGAAATACAAAATATCTGTTTATTGATTCTTATTTTCCAGGCAGAGGGCCATCTTTGTTTACTTTATTTCTTTGGTCTCTGTGTAATACATGTGAAATAAAATACAAAACGAATATTCGTTAGAATTCTTGTAAAATGGGACGTGAAATGTATAAATTCTAGATAAATGAATTTTAAATTTTAAACTAAAGTTCTATAAATTTTAAGTTTAAATTCCAATTGTAGGTAAGCACAAAACGTTTGTATGAAATTATTTCGCATTTATTGAATAAACTTCTTTTCATTTATATTTAATTTTTTCACAAATGTATATTTATCCAATATTCACCTTATTTTTAAACTTTATAGATACTTTGTAATGAAAGGGCTTATATGCTCGTAAGCACATTTCCATTAGACAAAATTTTCTTTTTAAATTTTAACAATTGTACGAATATGAATTTAAATGCTGATGGAATTTAAATTGATGAAAAAAACCAGTTTTGCGATTGTCTACTGATAACACTATAACATTAGTGATATCACTGTTTCCATTCTGATATCACTATACATATAGGCCTATATATAGTGTTTTTTTTGGACTACTGATATCAGTATGCTTAGTGATATCACTAAATTGTTTGCTAATACCACCACATATCAGTGTATTTGTACTGATATATACCGATCTTTTCATCAGGGTGTAATTTTAACGCATTTATCATCGGTTAAATTTCTAGGTAATCCTGTTAATAATGTGTTAATCGTTAGCACAATCATTGAAGCATGTCCCATAAAATTAACTCCTTTAGCATCAACAAATTTACATTTTATTTTGAAAAAATTCACGCATATAGCCTACACTTTTATACGTATTGCTGGTGGGATTTTCATGTCGATTAGGTAAAATACCATTTCTGATTTCTTCGTACCAGTTCTCAAATCCTTATCGCCATAGAACCCACTTTGGCACTTTAGCAATCTCCTCCCCTGGTCCTCCAAAAAAAATCACTATATGCCTGTAAGCACTTTACTGTACACATCCCCCCCCACATCCTCATCCCACGATTGTTCCAGCATTGTTATTCTCAGCTTCCCTAGGTGGTCTTCATACCCCCAACCCCATTAATCGATAATTTGTTGGTCCAATTTCGATGGTGTTGTCCCCTCCACTGTGCAGGCCCATTTCCTCCTCCTCCTCCTCCACCAATCCATTCCCTTCGCCATATCCCGATTTTCGTTGATATCATCTTTCGGTTTACTTTTCCATCAACTTGTGCAACCGATTGCACGTAGGCGAGAGGGAAAATTTTTCGTGAATTTTCGTCGAAAATAAAACAACGGTTAAAAGCAGATAAACACCGTCGTGATTTCATCTGGCATCAAATGGGAACCGAATCCCCCCAAGAAATGCGATCCGTTGTTTGCCCCCCCCCCCAAACAAATGGATCCTGAGAGGGAGGATTTGGGCTAGGGGAGTAAGGAGGAAGAATTACCAATGGGTGATCAACCACCATAAACACAGATCCAGAGTGGCAACACGCACAAACAGCGTTTGTTTCCAATGAAGATATTTTGGTTAGGGCCTTTCATGAAATATGTCCCAGGACTGGAAAATATCCGATTTCCATTTGAATTGTGTGAGAGTTCAACAAAAGTTGATCGACACATGTTATACTTTCACACAATTGATGTTCACCATGCCAAAGAAGTGCACATCACTTAATTAATTCTAAATACAACGTGACTGGCAGCTGTAGAATGAAGCACTAGAACATTTCCAACATTAAAATCAAAATTTCTTATAAGCAGTTGCAAGTAAAAACGTTGATCAACAACAAATGAAAATAAAATTTGCCTTTCAAACAATTTTGTAACAGTATATACAACATTGCATGACAAGCATTAATGCAGTATTTATATTGTTACGAAATTGTATGGTTAGCAATATTTTATTTTCATTTAATGTTAATATGTAACGTTTAAGGGTACAAGAAAATGTTTTGTTTTTAAATCACATCGTTATTGTTTAATTTGCAATCAGAGTGTCTATGTCCTAAAATACTGTCATTAATTGTTGTTGAAATTTGATAACTCCATCGTATAGGTTAAAAACAATTAGCGAAGAATGTTCTTTATTTAAAGAGTAATTACAGACTTATAAACAATGATCATTTTTTTGTATGTTAGCATTTAATATAAATATGAATATAGAAATAGAAAAATCACAATTTCAATTACTACGAAAACCATGAATTGTTGTTGGAAGTGGAATTTCAGTAAATTTCCCTCAATTGTTTTCAATACTCTGGACATAAGCTGGTTTCGTTTCATGAATTTGTGACATTTTACGCAAATGAAGTGTCATAGCTTTTTACATATTTGGTAACAAAATAACATGTGTGGAAATAAATTGAGCAATTATAACAAGTATTTAAATAAAAAATGTGGGGTCAGATTTGTGCATGGTGGTCATCCTTGTAGACGAGCCCATACGAGCTAGAATAACTCATTCACAAAAGTCTAAAATGACGTCATATTTTCGTTTTGTATAGTGCATTATTGGTCGGTTACACTGTCTTCAGGTGCTGAACCTTTCGCCCATGGCTTATACAAATGGGACGTCTGAATTTGCTGACCCACTAAACCACCCCCTCGTTATAAACAGCACCTGTAGCTCGGAATGCATCATAGATGGCGCTCTATTCAGGCTTCCATTTCCTTTCGTTTACTCTCAACTATAAAGTCCATCATTTCTGGAGCATTTTGAGACTCGGGCTAACCGGCCACTGGTCAGCAGCCCAACGTGTTGAATAGCTCCAGATATTGGCCATCGTCCATCTTCGCTCCTGGAGAGAGAGATACTATTTCTGCTTTTTTCCCTTGGCCATAAAAAGCGCCCTTTGCTTTTCTCCTTCGATTCATCTTGAAGGCTTTATGTATTGGCAAACCTTTTTTAGCTTTAATGTTTGATTACGTCCTGTTTATGGGGCATAAAACTGAAAACGTACAATATCCCCAGGCGACACAATGGGGGCGCCACCGTCCAATTTTCCGCCTAATTCACCCGACGATAGGGGGACCGAATCAAGGGGGGAAATGGAGGAAAAATTGCCCCTAGCGCAAAACTCTCCTCAAGAGAGATGCTGGTCTAATGGAAAATAAAACTTATTCCCAGCGCATAGGGCCTAGGGGGTGTCTAGGTCCATGCTTTGTCTGAGTGTCATTAGTTGGGATTCAGGAAATATCAGAGAATGTTTGGCGAGGGGAAATATGACCCGATATGAACCTTGTGTTCGCGGATCTGTTCCTGAGGATTTTAGTCATGTGACCCTTACTTCACTGCCCTGGTGGAGCCTAAAGGTAAACACCTAATGGAGGTTTCACTGAAATTCCAGCCCCTCACTCATTGGAGGTAACTTCTGAGAAAGGTTCAGAGCTTGTCAAAAGGTTTTCTAGGATAATAAGAGGATATAAGGTTTTTATTAGAAGGTATTCCAATGATGCTTAAATGCATTTAAAGATTGTTAGAGGGTATTACAAGATTTTAGAAATTATTCTAATATTATTGGAAGATTTTCCAATGATGTATTCCAATGATACTTGATGCATTTACAGATTGTTAGAGGGTATTACAAGATTTTAGAAATTATTCTAATATTATTGGAAGGTTTTAGAAGGTTAGTTGAACGAATTTTAAGATTGTTTAAGGAAGGTTTTCCTAGATTATTAGAATGTTATTACAAGGTTATTACTACAATATTTTAGAAGGTATTTATAGATTATGAGAACGTATTTGTAGATAATTAGAACGAATTTCAGGAAGATTTGAGGGTATTAAAAGATTATTAGCAGGTATTGCAGCATTATTAGAGGGATTTACAATATTTTAAAATGTGTTTTTGCGTGAAATTCTATCGAAATACAGTTTGAAGAATGACTAAAAGTCTATAATAATGAGTTGCTGCTTATTTTCCAAAATGAATGAAAGTAATTAAACTGTTCCAATCTTTTAAGATGTATTTTACATCTTACACGTATTTTAAATGTAAAATAATAGCAATGTGTATTGGAAATCTTTAGCATAACATCATGAATTATGCATATTCTAACTAAGATCTGCACTTATTGTAATTATTTACATTTATTTTCAGCAACAGTACCTACTAGTATGTTTGTTTGCCCGTGTGATTCTACTTGATATTATAACAATATTCATCAGTTTATTTTTCTTTATATATAATGCGAACTTGAAATGCCATGCATGCGTTTGCATTTAATGTTCCATGCTAAGTTGATATGAAAATAGTATGTTCAAAATTCATGGGATTCGAAGCATTTATTGAAAAATATTTTCTCAAGTTTCAGCTGCATATTTTTGAAGTAAAAATAGCATCGAATCGTGATACTGGCTGCACTGTGTTGTATTTGATTTACCGGAATATGAATCTTGGAAATGAATATTTAATAATGCACTGGAAAATAACGAATATATGATAACATCCTCAGGGTATTTTATTAAGCTAAGAAAAAGAATAATAATAATAAAGAAAACTGAAATGATACATTATGTTTTCTCTTTTATTAATATTAAATCAGTTTTGTTTTTGTTTCATAGGGTACAACAGGCATATAATTTTGCATTTAGTCATGGTAAATGCGAGTACAAGTAAATGCGAAATATAAATTTACATTGTTTTCGTTTTCTTTTCTGAAGATCAATACGTCAAGGCTTTAGGTCACTTGTTTATTTGTATATTGCTCTTGTTTACATACAGTAGCTTGAGGTTATTTGCGTGGTTGATTTTTGATAATAAATGAATTTTCCAAGACCATCATAACATGATTCCAATGATTTTAGACGATATCTGCAACAAAATGCAATACTTCATTTTAATACAATTTGGTTTATCATTAGATTTTTCTTTATTAGTTTTATATTTTTGAAACGATTTTGGTGTTTGATATCTGCAGGTGGAAGCAAAGCACCATTTAGCGAAATAATATTTTAAGAATATTAGTATATGAATTTAGCGCAATGTTTAAGTGAAAACATCGGCAACTTTTGATTTTTAAACTGTACGAGCGGTCTGTTTTAAACACCCGATTTCGCAAAATTTGCCTAAAAGTTTCGCAAAAAATATTGTTTTGTATGAATTGATATTTTGCTGAGATTAGTTATCGTTTAAATGTATTTTTGAATGGCATTTAATTCACAGCTGCTTGTAACGGACATATTTGAAATGTGTAAACCCTGCTGAAAAGACCAGCATGAGATTCAATACTGACATCAGTATACTTAGTGATAGCACTATATTTTAGTGACAGTAGTTTTTTGACTATTGCTATCAATAGGCCTATACTTAACTGATATCACTATGAATTTTTGTAATGATCTTTTCACCAGGGAAAGTACATGTTCTTGGAATTTCATTTTGAAGTAAAAGTATGCTTTTGGATCTCTTCAAAGTCAAACTTCTTCATCATATGGCTGGAAATTAACGATGATAATAACCAGGATATAACATAAACAGACGCCTGATGATGGACAAATTAAATGCCTGAAACGTTGCGTTTCCGACAAAAAAACAATTGGCTGTTGTATCCTGGTTATTATCAAGTAAAAGTATTTAAATTTTTCAGGAGGCTTCAAATCAAAATGTCTCTATTGTTGATAATGATCTATTACTTAACATTATAAAATATTATCAATAAATACATATTTTCATTTTTAACACGTGCCAAAATCAGCACTTCAATAACATTTTTCACCTAGCTTCGTCATGCTTTAGTTTTCTGGCATTTACAACTTTTTTAAAATTTGAAAATCCAAGCATGGTTTTTTTGAGGCATTCTGTTTATGCGATTTATAGAAACGTTTGGAGGTGAATCAGAAATGAAATCACATCTTAGATGAAATACTACGCAACCGATAAATTGCATCAAAGTGCTGTTTGTAAGCATTGAATAGATTCTCTTAACTTGAAACGCTTCGTTTTTTTCGCAAAAAAAGAAAAATTCTAATGACTTGTGTATGGTTGAAATCTTCGAGTTATAATGGAAAATTGTCCAGTTCGATGACAATTTTCTGCAGAAAATCGATGTTATTGTCCTCGAATTGTATAGCGCTTTTCCATTATCTATAATTAGTTTGTTGCATGATTATCCTTTCAATGTACTGGCAGACATGGATGTTTATGAACTTTTTGTGTGTCTATGGATATAAGATTTCAGCGAAATGCACTCTCCACGCAGAGATGCATTTCTGAATACGTGTTGTGTGATCAATTACCGAAAATTGGGTTCGGATAATGCACTTTTTTTTCCTTATTTTGCCTCGCAATTCATCATTTGAAACGGAGTAGTGAGACACATAAGTGTCATTTATACCTTGCTTTTATATCTATTTTCGGATTTAATCTGAACACATCTTGGCTTAACGTTAATTGGTTTCGCAAAACTACGACAGGATTTTACTTATTTTTAGTTGCTGTTTGGTGAGTTTTAAGGAATAACCTTTTAAAGTGTTAATGTGCGTTCATGTTATCTGATTTATTTCTTTTATTTTTTTATGCAAAATTAGAAATAAGGTCAGTTATTACGTCACTGCCATACCCGAATAGGTTAATACTATTTTGACCGGTAGTCCAATAAGCCATTATGTCACTATAAATTCCGGAATATCAGTATGCAGTATAATCTCATACTGATCTTTTCACCAGTGTTTACACATTTCAAACATGTCCATTATAAATGGCTGTGAATTAAATGCCATTCAAAAATAAATTAAAACGATAACGAAATCTCAGAAAAATATCAATTCATACACAATGATATTTTTTGCGAATATTTTCTATTGATGTTGAAGGGAAAATTATGAGCAATTTAGTCTTTATTTGCATTATTACTATTGTTATTACCATTTGATATATTGGCACGCAAATACGTTTGTACAAATTAACATCTGCCGTAGTTATGCCAATTTATAACAGTAAATGAAAGTATTATTTATTGAAAAATGCATGTGTGAAATACATAGTTGCTGTACTTATTTAAGAAAAGCGCATTTTCATAATGAATGGAAGTTCTCATGCATATGAAATATTTATTATTCCATTATATTATTTTCTATCTTATATTTTATTATTTTTTAACCTCTAATGCTGTGGCACTTGAAAATAAATACATTGTATTGCTTTCAATTGGTATAAAATTATTAAGGAATTCCCCAGCTACCGTTTAAAAGGTAATAATGCAATATTATGTAAAAATACATATTTTCTGTCATTAATTAAAATCTCGCATTCCATCACAATCCATTCGAACTTCAACCATGTTTTAAAAATGCTTTTGCACTAGTAAAATTCATTTATAAGCATCGTTATTTATTAAACCCCTAATGCGATTGTTTTTGTAAATATTATGCATAATATTTGTACAATATTATTTTTATGAATATCTCATGAATATAAAAAAATTTCACGGACCTCCCCAGCCACCTGTTGATGTTTTGCCAATGATGTTTACAGACATACATGTCTCCTAACCAAAGTATTCATATCGACTAATCCGTGCTACAAGTCCATCAGGATGTTTGCAACCCTTGCATAGATATGAAAATCCAGGAATAAAACTACATTCCTCTTTTGTCACGGTTGATATGACGGCGGCCATTTTGGATTTCATTGCCAAATCATGTAGGCTGTAGTAGGGTTGACATCGAAGACACGCGTGATAGGTTGGCGTGAATAATGAACTAATTTAATGGCAATATTTTAGGCAAATGACGCGAAAATTATAGGTGAGGAATGCCAAACAGGCCGTAATTAAATGGGGAACATGTCAGCGAAAATTTCGGCATGAATTTTAACGCGATATTAAGCCAGTCATACGTGTGAAATTTATGGCCATAAAATGGTGAAAGTGCGTTTTGTGCTCGATTACTTCCGGTGCAGTTTCCATTATTAGCGCAGACAAAAGATAACGGGCTGGAACGCATTTTATTGGCTCCCAAATGTTTCGCAAAAATTTATATTAGCTGCGTGTGATCGAGGAGTTATAGAGCTGCTATCAAAGCTGAAATGAGGCTGCAGGCTACCAAATTTCCGGTTGCACCATTGAGCAATTAACTACTACATGTAATTGGTAAAATGTTCAGCTTTGGCCTGCGTTTAATTTCATGTTTTGCTTCTCGGAATGCTACATAGATGGCGCTGCCTATTGCATGCTTCTTAGGTTGCATCTTAGTGCATTTTTACTTGTTTGTGATGGTAAGTTTGCACACTCCTAATGTTTTAATTTGTTTTTAGGTAAGTTTCTGGAAGTTTCTCATTGGATGTCTAAACCTATGTCTGTTTCCCAAAACCAACAATTATAAGGTAATTTTGGAGAAATCTTTATATCACTGGTTTCTAAAACAACTACTGTACATGAAGGATTTCAACAAATCTCAGTTTTATTACACTAATTACTCACATTTTCTGCTTGTGAAATCAACATTAAATTTAAACGGCTGTTAAATCGAACCTTTCCCCTCAAGAATTGTGCATTTGTGACTTAACATTGAAAGTAATATATATTTACGTTTGATCTAGTCGTTAATCCACTAAGTTACTTTTCAAATATTGACACATCAAACGAAAGTTAAACTTCTGAACATTTTACAAAGTTTTCTAGTATTTGCAAAGCAATTATAGTGTATTTGATTGTTCAGTTTCATATAGGTTTTTTAAAAAATGTTTGCCAAATGGAGGTCAAAAAACGTTTAACTTTCTCAAATACTTTCTCAAAAAAATTAATACGATAATAATAAAACAAAAGGCTTTTACAATTAAAAGTTACGTTACAGGTTTAATCAGCTTTTCAATTAATCTCGTCTCAGTTTATTTAAATTTAGAGCAAACACCCCCATGTTTCTCAAATATTCTAAATGTTGAATTCCCCTAAAATTATTTTTCAAGCAAACAATTGCATAAAACATACCCAAAATGTAGCCCACACAACCCTCTCATTTTATATGAACAGTTCCACCAGGTTTTCAGATTACTTGTAATGAAATTCAATACGCAAAAAAACCATGAAATTTTATAAATATTTTTTTAAAATGTTCTAGATTTGCTGTAATATTTTGCGATTTATTTAATGCTCGTATAACTTCTCTTTAATTGAAAATATCAAGTTTTCAAGTTAATTTTTTACGGTTTGAAAATTAGGTGCAAAACTTCCTAAGTCTCCTAAACATTGTCATCCTTTTCTAAATTTTCACTAACAACATCTTTGTAACAACGGAATTTACATAAAACTATAAAAAATACCCACTCACACCCTCATTTGTGGTCGTTCCTTCGGCAAGATTAGCGCCATCTGTAGGAGAATGTGTTTAAAACTATCAACGTGGTTGTCACTGGGGTTTTGCCACCGTCATGTTCGTTTATGTGGCATTTCGTGTTTGCACAAAATTTCAGTGCTAAATGGTGCTTGAAAGGGCATGCGAAGAGGACTCATTCGAAAACAGATGAAATTTCCAAATGTCTTTTCATTCCCAGAATGTTTTATATGCCAGTCAATTGAGTCGTGCGATTAAAAGCGAAGTGGAAATATGTACATGTAAAGGGAGAGAGGGGAATATGTCATTGTTGCAGAAAAAGCAGTACATGTACTGCTCATACTGTCGATTCAGGCGTCGTAAATTGCATTGTGAACCCCCATCACCCCTGCATGTAATATCTGGTGTATACAAGCACACAACATCAGACAATATATTACAAATAGCTCGCAGTCACAAAACTTAATGTAGCGGTTGGAAAGTAGCTGGATTCACACAAAAAAAAATATATATACAAAAGCCACCACGTTCTATTTATGTCGGAAAAGTATTTTTATGACTGTTGGGCACCGTAAAAACGGCACTCTAGCGAAAGGATTTCTTTTTGGACTAAGTTCATAAAATCACCGAAGCCGCATGTAAAACTGTCGTTATGATGAGTGGAGGAGACACAAAAAACGTCCTCTGACAACAACAACCGCATTCAATGTCTTCCTGTACAACGATTTCTGACAGGGAAGTGATTGCGGGCCAGCAACAGGCTGCTGATGACCATCCAGACGATGTCCTGGCAAATCGAATTTGTCACCTGAACATCCATAAAGTGACCACACTCGTGTGGATATTTTGGCACTTTTGGATTGTAAAGTTCCCTGGACAATGTTCTCTATTGATATCACTATGGTTGCGTACTAATATCACTAAAACATTAGTGATGTCACTGTTTCAGTGCCATGTAGTGGTGGTATTTGAACCACTAATATCAATGCCATGTGGTGGTTTTTTTTGGGCTGCTGATGTCAGTGACATGTAGTGGTATTTGAACCACTAATATCAATGCCATGTGGTGTTTTTTTGGGCTGCTGATGTCAGTGACATGTAGGGAGTTTTGGAGTACTGATATCAGTAAACTTAGTCATATCACTGTATATAGTGGTATTTTGGAATCATAATATCACTATGGCTAGTGATATCACTTAATGTTTTACTTACACCACTACGTATCAGTATATTTGTACTGATATAGACTGATTGTTTCACCAGGGTACCAAATCAAGGGGCCTATGCTTGATTTTAAGTGGGAAATCTGATTGCCAAGCCCCAAATCTCAATTCAGTTCAGCTGAATACCCCTCTGTCATCAAAGATATGACATGTGGTAGACGAATCTAATAAACCAACCCAAGATGGTCAGCATCATTTTGCCATGACTCAATATCCAAGATGCCCCATAATGGCTGCACTGTAGGGAAGCTCAAAGCGAAAGCTGCCCCCTAAACTGGCAATCTATACTAACGTCAATGTCATGCAGGGTAGCGAGCTTTAATTTCCAAAGGGCTAAAATACCCATTCGATTCAATTCAACTCAGTACCCTGTGTGCACTGTATACACCGGACATTTATCCCTGTATGGATACAAGCACATCTAGCCTGTGGAGAGAATTACCTTTTATATTTCTGATGCCAAGCTAAGGGCCATAACATTATCTCGGCAAGGTAAACTGGTTTAAGTGCTTTTTCTCTGAAAGTTCATTCCAACGTAAATTTGAAGGTCCCAATGGTGCATGAATTGGAATTTCAAGTTGTATCTCCTCAAATGACCCCTCAAACATCTTTAAATTACTAGTTCTGGTATTTTTTGTTTTTGCTAAAACAATCTATTGCAGGATCAAAAGTGTGCGGGATCACAGGTCAAAAGTTAATTGATTGCAAAACTTGAAATTTATGGCAAATTATTCGAGATTATGAAACGGCAGCCTATATTGTGTCAGAGCCTGAGCCATACCTAGAGGCTATAGACATACCAAAGCTAGAATGTAACTTGGCCTAAACCAATGAGAGATATTCAGCTTATAGATTACCTCTTCCAGCAATGTACTACCAGGCAGGCATGATTAAGCCCTAACAGGTTGTTGTTTTCTTTCGGTCGAATTAAATTCTCCGGTAGTATTCCAGTTCTGGACAGGCAAGAGCTGTCATGTTGACCTCGGTGTCCAACAGTGTTAACTCGAGTCAATTGACCAACGGTTTTCGTCTCGATGGACTTCCCAGTGACAAGTTTTTGTCACTTCTGGTTTCTCAGCTCTGTGGACCTCAGAATTCGGAATGTTAATTAAAATCCAGCAGCGCTATTCAACAAATAGACACCGGAACGCCACCATTTGATGAAACTGTTTATCTAAAATTTCGTACGAAAAGTGATAGTTTCGTTGCTTGATCCTGCTTCATGTTGCCAGCGCCCCCAAGTGGCGGATTACATTTTAACGAAAATTAGACGAAATTGCGATGTGTCCAGCCCATGAAAGGTAGGCATTTCGTGATTTATCACTTCGGAATTTCGGAGGAATTTCGGTTTAGTAAAAAACAGGCTCTATTCTGGACCATGAACGTTTAATAAAATGTGATTTCGTTAGGCCTAATTTGGGTCATTTCTCGAACGATCTTTTCGAATGCAGTTTTTGAAATTCAAACCCTAAACCCTAATTACAGATCTGTCCGAATTTCCATCAATTAAAAACCCGATAAACAGTCGACGTACATCGAAATGGAATGAGTTATTCACGTTTATTCACCGCAAAAGCGTCCGATATTTGACCCGATTGCTCGATTTTCAGCTCTGTAACGTTAGTTTGCGGTTAGGCCTAAATGCTGGTGGTTTTCAGTTCTGCGGCTATGGCATTCGGTTGTTGAATATTATTTGAGTCTGTCATTATTTTGCGCACAGTGCATTGTTCTCGTCTATTCCGCAGCGGTTGAGGTTTCGGGTGCGGTTCCGGCAGGAATTTCATACCGTCATTATTTCGCTATTTTATTCCCCGTTTAATTACCACCGTATCATATATTGAAAACTTGCTTGGGCTTTGCTGTAAATTCAAAAGTACACCGCACTATGTTTCTCCCCGAATAGGATCATCCAGGAAGGACGTCCGCGAAATTCGGGGGAGGGGGTTCAAGGAAATTAAGACTACTGGATTTTCAACTGAAATTTCCGAATATAATGCAGAAAAAAAATGGCTAAAAACAGTGCAAAAAGTGACTGAAAACTGAAAAAAAATTTTTTGCTTTACTGTCGGTCGGTTGCATAAAACAAAATTTGAAATGACATCATTCATTGTTTTCAATGTGAAAGTACTTTCTTCAAATCGGACTGGACAGACGTCAATATACCCCATCTCAGTGCCACCTGTTAGTCAATATTGTACAGATGACATTGGTGTCGGTTTAAGGGATCGCCTAACAAAAAATGAAAAATGAACGGAAAAATTCAAAGGTGTTGAAGCAATTCTTTAAATTCACCTCTTCCCCCTTCCCCCCAAATGCGCACCCAGGACCTACTTTTTGGTATGGGGGCATCAACTTCATTTTGTTATTTCTTAATGACGCTATAGGCGAAAATTTTGCAAATTTGGTTTTCACATCTGAGATTTTAGCCTCAACATTTTTTAGATAATTGCTATCATTAAAAGAAACGCCGTAGGCGAAAATTGATAAATTGAGTTACAAATAAGAGATTTTAGCCTGCAATTTAATGCAACAATTTTGTGAGAAATGTCCCAATTCAAAGGAATGCCGTAGGAGAAAAGTTTGAAAAACATGATTAGAAATTATAGTAAAATAAGGCCATTTAAGCAATAATATTTCATTTATCTAGTATGAAATGGACTGCTTTTGGCTGTCTGGGGGCGCCACTGCATCTTCCACTCCTCCGCCCCCTGTGGAAACACAAGAGCGGGGCCCCTAACAGTGCTGGGCCCTTAGCACTGACCTCATGGGCCTAATGGGTAAAGCGGCACTGGTGCTAAACTATAACGATGCAAGTGCCCAGCTTCACAAACTCGTGTTTTCAGCTAAATACATTGTAAAGAGCCTTTCCCACCTGTTATAGAACAGAACGGAAACATTGATGAACGTTATTTTCTTGTTTTGGGTTTTCATAAATTTTCCAAATTGGATACTTGGTAGGCGTCGCAAGGACGCCCAATTTTTTTTTCACTCCACATAATTCGTCTGCTGGAGAAAAAATTACATGAAATATGCATCACCTGTCTCAAAACCTTTGCAATTACGTGGTTTTTCATCCTTTTTTCATTTCACTTTTTTTTCTCCTGAAAAGTGACGAATTTCACACCACTTCTTTCCCAATAATTAAATGACGCGCAAAAAAATCCCGAAGCTACACTCCAGGAATCCTAAAACGTCAAACGCAATTTTTATAATGCTCACTCGATAAAAAAATATGTCCAAATTTGCGCGGAAAACCAAGCGTGAAATCGCTTAAGGGGCCGCCAGTAGCCTGTTAGGGTAGCCTGCTCTACTGGCAATTGAATCACCATATTTACACCTCTTGAACAAGTTTCTTGAAGGATAAATAAGTTGTAGCCAATGGGTTTCAATCTTAGGCAGGGTGTTACGTAACGTTTTGAATAACTGACATCCTGTAATTTTGAATTCTTTTTTTTATTGCGAAAATAGTTGAAAATTGGAATTTGATTTAATGTTTCTAAACTGAGTCTGTAGTCTATCCTCCTTTATTTTACATTTATATGCAATTTACAGGAGATAATTTCGTTTAAAGAAAAAACTAAAAAATACATGCAATACTGCTGTCTGGTAGTTAGTGGTTTTGGTGTACTTTGAGAAACGTTATTTATAGGAGATAATTTTTTGTATTAAAAAAATATATGCAATTCTGCTGTTAAAATTGTCTGATGTACTGATTACTGCATACAGGGCTCCCCCAGGCCTGGAAAACCTGAAATTGTTAGGGAAATAGGAAACATGGAATAGGGGAAAGTCAGGAAAAAAGTGATTTATTATAAAAATTCAGGAAAATTCAACATTTCAATATTACACCTGTTTTCACGTAAGAGCGTAAGTAGTCATGGAAATGTCATGGAATAAATGTCATTCCATGACATGTCAAGTTGTGGAAAAGCTTTTATTCTAATAACCATGTACCGATTTTCAACAGTTTTCAGTACACGTGGGGCAACTGACTTTTTCAAAACTGTTTTTTAAAAAAAACGTTTGGGATTTGAATCGACTTCGAATTTTTTAAATGCAAGGAAAAGTTCTTGAAAAACGTGGAATTTACGGTAACGAGTCCAGTTGACACCGTTGCTAGTTAGTTAAAAATGAAGAATTTTTATTTTTTTAAATCATATAGCATTCCTTGCATTTGTTTGTCATAAATTTGCATCATTATTCAGAGTGGTCTGGGAAATTTATTTTCGAAACTGGAAATATCAAGGGGAAGTAGGGGAAGCCAATTTTTATATAAGGGGAAACCCTGATATATGCCTAATATTTATCATAATAACATCCAAGTAACATGAATTTACTTTTGAATATTTTTTTTTAAATTGTTGTATTTCGCCTTTCTGAAATTGTTCAAACTTCTTTAAATTGCCTCGAGATTTCATCCGCCTGTGTGATATGCATGCGTTGGCACTTACGCCATTTTTGTTACTTCGTTATGGTGGCAAGACATAACTTTTTCGTTGATACCGTAGTGAAACACGCTCTCCTCCATCCAATATCATAATTCGATTTCATTTTTCTTTGCCAACTTGCTCTGGCCCCCCGATATTACATCCACTCCTCGAAAGATTCGAGGGTTTTATTCAATTTTCACACACAACGAATTGGAAATTTCTATTTCTGCTGTAACCGTTACAGGCCACGAACTTAATATTAAATCCCAATTCCGACTATATATCACTCGCTGACATCTTGTAATCCGTTGGACCTTGCTATGTTGGGCACTGGCATCGTGGAGACCGTTGGAAGAAATCACATTTATTATCAGCTGGTAGCCATAGAAACTAAAGTTTATTTTATAAACGAAGTTACAGCTGATATTATTGAGTGTCTTAGGCTGGCTAGACCATCATATAATAATAATAATAACAACAATTGATTACAGAGTACCGAGATGCACTGAATATTACAATAATTTGGAATAATTATAATATAGTTTTCATTATTTTTAATTTTTTTTAAAAAGAAATCTGTGTACAGTTCGCAACGTTTAGTTTCGCAAAAAAAAAATTGTGAAAAAAATGAGGCAAAAGTTGTGAAAGTAAATTTAAAAAATGACTGGTTTTTAGTAGGTCTAAGGATCCCGTAGAATGTTACCAATAGAAAATACCCTCTTAATGTTGGAAAACTTAAAAAAATATATAGAATAACGCGACAAAATATTCTAAAAATAAAGCTATTAATATACCAGAAATATCACGAATTGTGACTTGTAGTATATGATGTAATATACTTGAAATTGTTACACAATATATTTTAAAATATATTCGGCCAGATATTTTAAAACTGTTAGTTTTTAATCAATAGTAATACATAGTTTTGATAATAGTTCAACGTACATGTATTTATCAGCATATATTTTAAAATATATTACTAAAAATCCTAATTCATGATATTTGTGGTATATTTCTACTATATTTATGGTGCATATTTTTGGAATATTTTGTCACATTATCTTATAAATTTTGAAATACAGTGGAACCTGCCTAATTGACTACCTTGCTAGTTAGGCCACCTGGTCATTTTGACCAATTTTTAGGGTCCCTTGAAAAAACAGCCCATACTTCTAAAGTAATTTTTTTATTATTATTTCATTGACAACCTGATTACACTGACCGATTTTATCCGGTCCCTTTGGTGGTCAATATAGTCAGGTTTCGCTGTATATCCCAACATTATGTGGGTAGTAAATAAAAGTTTCTAGAGTTTGCCCACTAACGGAGGGTATACATTTTCGTTCAAAACTCGCCCGTTTCTTCTCCGGTTGTCACGCTCCAGTGTCCAGTGTAATATATTCGGACTCGAAATGGACAAAACTCGATTTGTTCATCAAAATTTCTCATCCATATTTGCGAGGCAGCCACGAATTATGTCCCCCAATGTCTGAACTGTAATTCAATTATGGGGCCCTGGGTGTTACGCGTGTTTTATGAGGCCTAACCGAACAATGCGAATGGAAAAGAGAACCAAACTATTGTTTTCGGTGTGGACCTGCAATTTATGTCCGTTGTCTATTCAAGCTGTTTTATACTTCTCTGAAATAATGGTTTCTGCTATAGATGTCGCTGCGAAAATTAACGGTTGGGGGTTAGCGAATGAATGTCTCCTAGTAAATCAAACGAATAATAAGACTTTTAATGTCACAACAATGGAAAATTATGATGTTTTTCGAGAAACGAAATCTTGTTCAAGAACATTCGTATGAGATTTCTCGATTTATAAATCGACATAACTCACGCCTGTAGAGATGTTATAAAAATATCGCGTTTTCTAAATGCATAATAATATTTTTGAAAACTCCGAAATATCAGCTTCGTAGAGAACTTGATTAGAAGCCCTTGTACTTCAAAGTATTTTCCTGTAAAATCAGATAAATTTCGCTAATATTTTTTGTAAAAATTATGTACATGGACTGGACTGTACCTTGTGTGCTATTTTAGGTCATTTGGTGAAAATGTCACCCACATTTATGAGAAAACCCAATTAAGTTTAAAATTAAACTTGTGCAAATTGTGTTAATTGTAATTTTATGTATTTTACGCAAATGCTCGTTTCACACTAGTATCTGCATTGGCAGGAATCTGTGGATATTTAATTCTGGGAAAAATACGACGTTAGCAGGGTTCCCACTAACCTGGAAAAACCTGGAATTGTCAGGGAAGTGGGAACAACCTGGAAAAGTCGAGGGAATTTTAAATGTTCATGATTATTTTATGGGTGTGTAAAATCTTATGCGTATATAATGTAGACTTATTATTATAAATAAAAATGTCAGTAATTCGCAATTTGTCCCATTTTATTCAATAAACATTTCTTTTAAGTCAGTGAATTTTTTTTTCTCCAAAATCCTTCAAGTCAGTAAAAATTCAAGGAAGTTTAATTGTTTTTATTGGGAACCCCGAATAAAATTCAAATGACGTTGCATTTAGTTTTTATACAGATTTCATTTATTTGTGTCAATTGCTGCCACTGGCACATCGGTCTGTTATTGAAATCAAAAAATATTAGCTTTACAAATAAATTAGAAATTAATTTTAAATATCGATAAGCTGCACACGTATTTGCATTTCAAATTCTACATGATTTCTAGGGTTTAGATTCAGCTTAATGTTGACGGATAAAATTCTAGACAATATACATATGAACATTTTCTTTCTTATCATGCAAATGCGCTAAAAATAACTGCTTCTCTTTTCGACTAAATATTAAATGTTTTCAAATAAAAATTGCTATAAAATGTGGAATGGAAGCTGCGCAGTGGCGGACTCTCTTAGATTTTACTTTTTTTTTCATAAATGCCATGAAAGTCATTGTTAGCTTCATGAATATGTTATTTTCGTTTTATAAAAAAATATGAATTAATCATCGTTGAATATTCGCAAAATGCATGCTGACTGCGAGCATTTAAAAAAAGCTTTTTCGATTAAGAGTAGAGAGGGCATGTTTTATTGATAATTAGTTCCTGAAAATCCATCTTGTGAATAATAGATCAAAGCGTACATTTGACTGGGGTATAGGCCCAAAGGGCGCATTATCCGCATCAATACTGCTTTTAATTATAATTCGATGTACAAAACATTGCTGATGTCAGTAAAAGATACTGCCATCGATGTTGAATATTCGTGTAGTCCAATCCTTGTCAGCATGTACATTTTCTATGATTGTTCAGTCTAATCACTTTTTATGACAGTTCTGCATTTTTATGACAGTTCTTAAGCTTACGATTCACAAACTGCTAAATAGTATAAGTTATAATTGAAAACTAATAAAGTTGAAACGTTAAGTCAATTTTTTTATTCAAATTACTACTCATTACTACTTAACGTTGCTACTACAGCAACTGAAGTGCCTAAAACATGTGTCCGTCTTGCTAGCAAAATCTATTTTCTATATAATTTGAAATGCAATGAATTATAAACACTTGAATGTATAATTTACAAAATGCAATATACAATGCACGTGCAGTTGTTAGTAAAAATTTATTAAATTTTCTAGAGTCTAATAATGTACTCCTTTTTGAACATAAGCAGTCTTGAAAGGATAATTGACAAACAGCAATATAAATGTTAATTCAGCATATTTTCAACTGATAATTAAAAAATGCAATGTGTTAATGACAAGAAAAATATTTTAAAGCAGTTTGATTTACAACTCCTTGATTGCACTCGAATGTATAATTTGCAAACTGCAACCTGGTATATACTTTTATTATAATTGCAAACTATTAATTATTAATTGTATTACCAAAAAACGTAAAACTTGGTTTTGATTGTCAGTTGCACCACAGAATGTTGGAAAATGTTAAAAATTATGCATGATAATACTGTGTGTGGCAAAATATTCTAAAAAAATATACCTATTAATATACCAAGATGCCAAGAAATATCATGAACATGGGGTATTCTGCCATATGTTTTTCAACTTCAGTAGTTTATCACGCATGTCAAAATATATTGCATACAATATAATCTCAGATATGTTACGAAATATACTAAAAGTTCCTATTCATGATATTTCTCGTATATGTCTAGTATATCAAGTATATTTTTAGAATATTTTGTCAGTTATTATCTTATATACTTTGAAATATATCCCGACATCATTTGGGACATCGATGTAAACGTTTTATAGCCTTTCAAATTGCCAAATTTATTCATTGAAAGTGGATATGGACGTTTTTGAGGGGCAGATGCGAAGGATCGATGTCCGATTAGACTAAATATGTACCAAGTAAGGGCTGAATTTCATTTTCTCCTCTCCCCCAAATCCCAATGTCGATATTTCTCTGGCTCCCTTTCTCCACCTCCATTATTCTCCATTTCACACTTTTAAAATTTGTCATATCCTTATCCTTCACGGCTCCCATGTCGCTATTAGGTGTCTGAAAGGTCTGGCAGGAGATTGACCCTGTGCAAGGGAGGAGGGGTCCAAATGACCCAAGATACACCCGCCATGGGTCTCGGAGGTGCGATAACTGACCCCTTGACCAATTCTGCGCTCATGCACCGGCAGGTATATGGATGGACACTTTTCAATTGCGACGCTTCATTGATTTTCTTTTATTGTCAAGACAGGGTGAAAAAACCGCCTTTAATAGAAAGAAATAAGATTTCGATTTTCTCTCACATTTCCAGAAGAAAAAACACCTCCCTACCCCACAATGCCAGTCACATTTCAATGTCCTTCCCATCCAATCGCTTCCTCCCCAAGAACCATTGTGTACATTTCAGATAATGTTTCTACAAATGCCCCATCCTCGCATCAACATGCTGGATTAATCTCGGTGTTTTATGCCCCCATCATGACTCATCTGAAACGAAATGATTTTTGGTGAATATCAGACCAAATCTGATTTCGGCTCCTGATTTATGGCCCCCGGATAGAGCGACTTGTACTCGAGACCCCCATTCACACAGATATGTGTAGCTGCGTATAAAAGGATGTTATTTCCCATGTTTTTCCCCCCAGATCTTCCTAGGGGAAGGTTTTTGAAAGGGTTCTGGAAGCCGCCATCTTGAAGTTTTGGAATTTCGAAGATAGTTGTGGACGACTTATTGTGTATTAAAAGGAACCAAAAGCTGATAAAAGAACCAAATAATATACTTTGTCTCCAAAAAATACTGTCCTGTGTATTTTAAATGGCGTCACATTTCTATCAAACTTTAATTTTCCCAATCAAATCTCAATCAAAATTAATTTAATCTCTGAAAAACGAGTAGAAAATAATTACTGATGTCCTATACTTCTATTAAAAGACGTAGAATTTCTATCATAATACATTAACTTAACATTTTCACATAATTTAATTAAACGTTGACCCAAAAGACGTGGCACTTAGTGAAGTTACGTGAAATTCTAATCAAAATTTGGTTATTTGTTCATCCCTCATTTTGACCAAGAAAACTAAATACAGATGCCATTATGGCCCCAAAAATGTTTCGTCCTATTTTTGTTAAATAACATCAAATTTCATTCAAAACAATTCGTTTCTGTATAAGATGACGTTAAAATGTAATATAAAATATCGTCAAATTTTAGCTGATTAATGATGTCATAATCCCGAAAATTGCCGTCCTCTTTGTTAAATGACCTCAAATGTCCATTGAAATGTCATAGCATGACGTCAAATTTTAATCGAAATTTAAGTTTATTCACACATTGCTTTGTTTCGACTAAGAAAGGAACCACATACTGATGTCATAATGTCCCCAAAATGTGACTTCCTGCAGCGTTTGTTAAACGACTTCAGATTTCTGTCAAAAATAAATTCATTTTCTATGAACATGATGTTAAACTTTACATGCTACATGTATCAGAAATAACTCATCCTTTGCTTTTATAATATACTGGTCATGAACTTGGCCTTAGAAATAAAAAACAATAAAATACCTAAAGACGTACATTGGCAAGTTGGTTAAACAGGAGATTAAATTGGAAAAAATGACCAAAGCACCATGTCATTTTGGTCGTTTTTAAATCGTCCCATTACCCTAATAATCGAGCTAATTCCCTAAAAAAGACCTAAGACATGTCATGTTAATGTGCTACTTAGTGCAATAATTGTTCCACTGAACTAAAGAGCTCAAACTTTCACAATCCATGTTACCTACATGTGTAAGAGTTCCTTATCTTTCAGGTGGTGTAATAAACACAATACATTTTTCTCGTTTATCCGCATGATAATAGCAGGTTACTTCAGGGGAAAATTAGGGATGATTGGACTGGGCCACCTGTTTCTTAATTTATTTTTTTACCGTTATTTTGTAATCTAATATAGCTCGCTCTGCACGCGTATATAATTGCATTTCGCAAATTTAATTGTGATAAATGTGAAAGGTACTGTCATGACGCTGCTTCCGTTGAAAATTTCCAAACATTAAAAATGTGGCCCTTGATTTATAGGCGTGATTAATCCTTCGTCCAATGAGGTGTTTTAGGGGGGCTGCGGTTCATCTGGTTTTAATCATTGATGCCTCTGAAGCCCATAGTTTTGCCAGCGATGAAAACTTGGAGACTTAATTTAATTAGGAAGTTTTCGAAATGTCGCGAACGCACATTTGCAGTTTTACATCCGTGCAATAAAACCAATTATGCAAAATCAACTTTTCCGGTCTTGAGTTTGAGGTGGGTTGGATATTGAGATGCATACACTGCCATGTGGAGAAATTTACAGACGTAAAAGTATTTCTATCGAAATACAACGCAATGCACATAGTTCTGAAAATCGTAATCATGTGAATTATCATTAAATAAAACGTGAATATGGCATCTGTGTGGGTCAATTAAAATGAGTTTTTTTACCTCGAAATGAACATCGGGTAAATTAATTTTCATGTCTTCGGTTTATTTTTTTGGAAAGCGTAGGAAAGCATCACCAATATGTAAAAAAAATACTGCTAATTTTTAAAGTAAGCCAATTACTGTTTATGATGTATGACTTCTGTTCAGTCATTATAAAGTGAAGGAAAGTACCAAAAGTATTTCAAAAAGTTAATACTGATGCATTTCCTTAAAACGTTCTCCAAACTGAACATACTGAAAAGATCAGTATGTGACTCTACTGATATCAGTTTGATTTTATACCGAAATCACTCTGGTTCTATACTGATACCAGTATAACCTTAGTGATATCAGTATGATGCTATACTGATACCAGTATAACCTAGTGATATCAGTATGATGCTATACTGATACCAGTATAACCATAGTGATATCAGTATGATTCTGCTGGTGTTTGTGACTGCTGACATCAGTATGCTCAGTGATATCCCTGCCTTTTTACTAATATCAGTATGTGATTCGCATATTTGTATTGATACATTGTACTGATCATACTGAATTTTTCACCAGGGTATAACATGACAATTTTCCCCCCAAATTATTTTCCTTAAGGATTAGCCAAAAGCATGAACACCGTGCAAAATATTACTGACATATTTATTTCTTCGATTCTTATTATAATTGCTCAATTTATTTTACCCTATGTAGAACTACTGGTCCACTATGGTTTCATATTTGGTTTATAATTTCAAAATGCCCCGTTTGTTTATTTTAAAAAAATTAAGAAATGTGTATACTTCGCCGAAAAAATTCAGAGGTTGCCGTACCGGAAAGCCCCGTTTTAGGAGAACGCGCCCCCTTTTTTATTTTCAGATTTCTACATTTTTGTATAAATAAACGGGGCATTTTGAATCTGAATGGTTTTAATTTCAAAATGACTCTTGTATTCATAAAAGATTTAAAAAATTCGAAAAGGAACAAACGTTTTGTAACTGCCTGAAATGGGGCTTTCCTGCACAACCACCTTGCATTGCGGCTTGCATAACAGTTCCTTTAACAAATTTCTTATTTTTTTTATAAATAAGCAATACATTTTTAAGTTGTAAACCAAAGCCTAAACCCTAGCGAACCACCAATTACACATCGGTAAAAATAAATCGAGCAATTATAACAAGTGTTCGGAGCAAAAAGGGTGCCAGTGATTTTTTTGCATGGTGGGCATGCTTTAGGCACATCCCTTAATGGCTGGTGGTTAATTGTCGTTTTCACCTTAATCGATGACACTATTCCTTCCGTTAATTTCTCGCGGCTTCCGATTTATTGCCCGCAGAAAAAAAAACGGCCTTATTTTTCACCTTCGTGCGAAACTCATCGAGGCAATAGTTTTTCTCGAAATTTGCATAATTTTTTTTTGTGCGGAGTCGCTATCGCATTGTTGCTCAGCAAGCTGTTTCCATCATAAATACCTCGATGATTAATTGCCAGTTACTTAATGCAAAAGTAGTGGCTAATTAATGCTCGGTCGTCTTCCACTTGCAAATCGATGTTGGAAAACACGGAAGAAAATCCACTCTCTTCAAAAAGGTCCTGCCCTCATCCCGTTCCTTCGATGGGGGGATTTTTTTTTATTGTTTATTAAAAATAATAAACCCTGTGTTTGTATGCGTTGTCAGTTGCTCGTACGCTCTTCACGTTTTCAGAGTCGACTTAAGGAAAGTCTTCGTTTTATCGAAGTAATTTGAGCGATGAATTAATGTCCCTGATTTTTCGCTAACCCTAAATTTTCCTCTGCATTCGTGGGCATTCAAGGATGAGTGCTCCAGGATCATCTCAAATGGAGGTTGAACCCGAGTTTCAACGCCCCCTAATGATGATGAATGAAGGGGGATTTCTGGAGGTTTTTCAGGGGCTTTATGCGCGGTCCTCCCCTGAGTTCTCCCGAGGAAGATATTAATAATTGATAAAAGTCGAGATTAGAAAATCAGCACCGTGTTTAACATGAAAAAGTTGAGGTTAGTGGATTATCATTAATGGTCTTTTGCACCATTGTTGGTTAAATCTAATTTTAAATAACCTGGGGTTGACCGCAAGTTAACTTAGCGCCGGTTGTACCAACAAAAGTTAAGCCAAGCCCAACGATAACATCTAGTTAACTATGGGAAAGCATTGCACCACAGCAGGTTTAACCTAGGGTTTGTACTATAATGCAATTTTCCCAGAATTCCCAACTGCAACAGGTTGTATCCATGTTTGCTATATCTTGGGTTAAAAATCCCTACAGTATGATGATGCAATAAACCTACTAACCCTTTTAGGTTTATATGCAGTAGTTAACCCCAGGTTAGCTAACCTTTCATTTAACCTACAATGGTACAACCGGCCCTTAAGGGTTATTAGGTTTCTGTTCCACCATTTTGCTACGGAGATGTTTAACCCAAGGTATAGTAAACATGGAGATAACCTGTTACCGCTAGGAATTCTGGGAAAATTGCATTACATTACAAACCTTCGGCTTAACCCTGCCTAATAGTTCGGTTTACGTTAACCCATGGTTTACTGATAACCTGCTGTGGTGCAATGCTTTTCCTTAGATAACCAGGGGCTTACCTTGGGTTTTGCTTAACGTTTGTTGGTGAAAGCGCCCCTAATTCCTTTAGAAACCGTTAAACATGGTTGGATTTTTCTGTAAATGAAAGGTTAGATAACCCGGGGTTACCTATAACCTCAAGTTAACTTAATGTTTATTAGGTTTCAATTGCACCGCAAAAAAGTGCATTAAATTATAAACCTTAGGATTAATTCTGCCTTATTAGTTGGGTTAACGTTAACCCATCCCAACGCTAACCTTCTGTGGTACAAAGATTTTCTTTGGTTAATTGGCAGTTTACATTAGATTTGGCTTAACTTTCTTTGGTGCAACCGGCCCTTAATGTCATTTAGTATCAAAATAGGACGACACATAATTGGGGACGTTAGGCCCTGCAGATTTGGACCTTATCCTATTGGAAACGACGTGATTTTTGTAGAAATTAAATTAAACTCATCTGGATTATTTGTGATTGTAGGAGGGGGAGGGTCCAATTAGGACTATAAGGGGATCAAAATGTCGGAAGTTTCGTTGCTCGTCCTCCCTTCATGGACGGCCCCCTGGGGCCTTCGTGTTTACCAACTCCAGGCATGACACGAGTGTACACGTTTGGGATTTTTTTTTATTTTCTTTTCTTAGGGTATATTGGTTGGATGCTTTCATCCATTCGGTATGTACACGTATATCTCTAAAATATCAAGACTTCCAACAACAAGAAAAGAGCCCTATCAAGTCCATATGGCCGCTCTTTTGAAGAGCGTTTTACCTTTTTCTAGATAATGCGTTTTTGCAGCAAATTTGCTTTACATGTTCGCTAGCGTGCGCAAGTACAAGTAACATGTTACTCCGGGCCATTTCGGATTCAAGACATCCTGCTGCTACTGCTCAAAATCGATTTTCCTCCTCTTTTTTTTTCTTGGCTTTTTCTTTATACACATATATATGTAATAATAGCGACAACATCCAGCGACTCAATTGTGCGTGTACGCTTGTCTGAGCCTGCTTCTTAAAATGGGACAGTTTTCATGCAGGTGTCTCCGAAAAATGTTTACCTGGATGCCACTCGGGAAATACGCGTGCTAAACCATAAGGTCGAAAGTACCCAACATATCCCCCACCCCCCTCTTCCTTCAAAAAAATACGTCGTTTTAACCATTCTTCACCTGCTATAGTGGTAAGGAAACAATTAGGGCCCTGGAGAAAAGATCAGTATATGGTTCTATACTGAGATCAGTATATGATTCTATATTGAGATCAGTATATATAACAGTCGAACCCCGCTATAGTGAACCATCTGCGGACAAAACAATAAGTCCACTATAACCGATGGTTCACTATATCCAATTTTTTGGGGAAAATCTTTTTTAGCATATAACAGTAGTATTGTTGGAAATAGTGGTTGCGATAGTACATAATTTCTTATGAATTATTAATTCATTAAATATATTAATCAAAAAAGAAGAAAAATGTATTAACAATACCTAAAACTTGATTTATTGGTACATTCTATGGAAGAACTTGGTTATTTTCAATTGAGTACAATTCGACTTTAAGTAGAGTTTATCATTTTTTATTAACAATTAGTAAAGAATCCATTGTTTTCTTGTCCACATTTTTTGTAGGAAAAAAATGTTCAGGATATTCACAGCCGATTTTTGTCCAATTGCCTTCCATGGATTTTGGTCAACATTTACGTACAC
>JAQIXS010001277.1:0-31710 GCA_034700785.1 Rossiulus vilnensis | reverse complement strand
AGGAGGCCCATGACGCAAGTGCCTGCGCATTCGGCCACAGCGTCCTCCATGTCCGGCTGCCTGGGGGGCACCTTGGTGACCACGGCCTGACCGGAAGTCCCGGAAGTTGGCCTGGGTGGGGGTGTCCTGCTTGTGCTGGTCGTGGTTGCGGCTGACGTGGTCGTTGGAGGCGCGGTGGTGGTGGTCAGTGGGGTTCTGGTGGTCATCGGCGCCGAGGAGGTGGGCGGAACCGGAAGTGAATGAAGTGGATCAGACGCTTCTTCTTCCTCTTCGTCGCCTGTGAAGCAGCAAGTCTCTCCTGGAGAGCAGTGACTAGATTCGGAGGTTCTGGAGCAGAAAGAGGCTACGAAGTTGGAAACGCACATGCCCTCGCAAGGCTTCTTATTGTTTCTGTTGCTGATGTTATCATTGTTATTGTTATTGTTGTTGTTTCTGTTGTCGTCGTTGGTAAGAGCGGGTCTACTATTGCTGTTTCTTACGTTATCGTTGTTATTGTTGCTGTTGTTTCTATCCCTGTTATTGTTATTGCCATTGTTGTTATTGCTGTTTCTGTCACTTTGATTGTTATTACCATTGTTGTCATTGCTGTTGACATTATTGTCGATGTTAGTTCTATCGTTGTCCTTGTCGTTGTTACTATTATTACTGTGGTTGTTGTTAGTTTCATTGCGATTGTTGTTATTGTTGGAAGAGGATTGTTGGCCTGTGGCTTCTGCGGTAATGGCTGCTGCCGTGGGCAGCGGAAGCGCCTCAGCGGTGGTCATCGTGGCCAAAGTCCGGTTCTTGGTGGCCATTGTGGGCGTTGCGGTGGTCGTCGAGCGTCTCTTGGGATAAAGCCTGGACACCGGTTTCGGTCGAGGCTGGGGTTTGGCCTGAGTTGGCCTGACGGTGAGGTTGGTGACCACGCTGATGGGGTTGGACTGTCCGAGCATGGGTGGCCGGCTGAACGTGTGCTCTCCGTTGGTCGGCGCTCTTCTGTTGTCTGTGACCTTGTCTTCCGCAAGACCGCCAGGGGCGCTGCTGACGTTTCTGGGAGGCTGAGGAAACCTCTGGGGCCGGGGCCGCGGACGAGGAGGAGGGGGCGTGGCCGGGGGATTGGTGCAGCATCGCAATTGGGTGTCGCCACAGTCGGCCTCGTCCATCACGTGGGAACAAAACAGGGCGGACAGGACATGGCGGCACTCGCCAGGACATCCGGGGTTTTTGGAAGAAGTGGCGAAGGTACTTAAAAGTCCTGCAAAAAAAAGGTTTAATTATTAACCAGACTATTAACTGGAAAACGTTAGAATAAAACCAAAAAAATTGACATAGTTTGTCCAGTTTATTTCCACCAAGTTGCCGCCTTAGCAAATTGTTTAATTAAGGATGAACCAAAAGCATTCCCACCAGCAAAACAATTCCTCGTACATTTTTGCTTCAAATACTTATCATAATTGCCAAGTTTATTTTTCCTAGTATATAACTGGTCGTCCATCAGTGTTCCAGCTTTTGATTATAGTTTCAAAATGCCCCATTTATTTTTTAGAAAATTAAATAAATTTGAAAAGAATGTTACGCAGCCAGCAACGCAAGGGTGCATTGCAAGGAAGCCCTTATCAGGGCGTTCGCGTAACAGGTTTCTTTAACAAATTTATTTAATTTTTTTTAAATAAACGGGACTTATTTAAATTATAGACCATACCTGAAGCTCTAGTGGACGTCCAATCTAATATTGGGGAGAATAAATTTCGAAAATAAACGCATAATACGAATTTCAAGCAAAAATAAGATTTTTTTTGTTTGTAAATTAATCATTTAATTTATCAGATTGCACGATTAAATCTATTGAAACCCAGGAGTTTTGTACAGGGCTTGTTGATTATTTCCGACAACTCTTGATTAAGAAGAAAGTTATACGCATCACAAATGAATTGGTCTATTCAAAAATATATAATAATTCGAATATTTGTTTATTAACATTTCAAAACGTTGCTCCACATTTATATCATAGAAAAATGCATTTTGAAACACACACGCGGATATGCTTCAACACATACTGTATTCCCATATTTCGAGGTATATCTCATTTCTTAAGAATATATATTTCAGACAATGTGACTCGTAACCTGACCTAGAACAACAATTTCATGCGCCCACAAATTCGCATTTAGGTTAATACGCGATTCTCGTCTCATTCATGTGGGTTAAGTGAACTTGAAAAAGTCTCCATAAATTTGCATCCTTTATAAAAACCGAAAAGGTTTTTGAAGTCTACGTCTTTAGAGCGGAAAATTAAAATGAAAAATAAGGAGCCTTTAAATTTGGTTCTCTCTTTTTTTTTCACCAGTCTTTTTTTATTTTTAAATTCACCTCACGTCATCAATCTAATTTCAAAAAGGGGATTTCACATCCTCGAATTAGACTAATTTTTCACAATAGACGTTTGGAAAAAGAAAGAAAAAAAATGGTTCCGGGCCAGGTATTTCCACCCCCTCCCTTCCCTCTCCTCCATACACATCAGTTTCACGTGTGTACTTAAGTAAGACGACGAAAAAGGTCAAGAAAGCAACGGTTTTAGGAACGATTTGACCCACACTTAACAATAGCCCTCTCCCTCACCCTCTTTTTTTTGCCTTCATTCAAACTTTTCCTTTACTTTCATCGCATTTCAAAGTGTCATTTTGTTTTAATTACCAGCTTATAGCGGAAGATGACACTTCCTGGAATGAGTACCGAGTGTCGTACTTTCTTATAGAAATAGGTCACACTAGTCGAGAAGGTGACAGCGACAACATTTGATGATGACATTAAATATTTTTTGGTTTAATTTCGGATGAATATCAGATTTAAACACTTTTTTAAATTTAATTTCAAATCTATTTTCATCAACAGCCATGACGTATATTGCTATTTTTTTGACAAATGTTTTATCAGAAAAAATATCGTTCACCGACTGCAACACGAGGCACATTTAAAAAAATGTTCAAGATTTTGCCAACCTTACAAAAGTTTGTAGAAAGCTGTATTACCTCACCAATTGCAAATGAAACCTGTGAAAACCTTTATAAGTGGACCTGACACGATCATTAGTCATGACATTATCTTCCGCTAATGACATTACTAATGATCGGAATGTTTCGTGTTAGTCGGTGTTGACTATAATTTAACATGGTCATGTACGGCTGACAAGTAATGAACTAATTATTGTCGTCAATGTAATGACTAATGATGTAGTCTGCTTTAGACTTTCGATAAAAACATGTGTCCAGCAAAGGCAATTTATGCACAACGATTCCCTACAGATCACTTACATTTCTCAAAAAAGTATTAATTTTGAGATGGGCCATCGTTACACTGAGCGATATACACGGTAATAAACTGACCACTCGACGAAATAAATGTTGGAATTATCAGACACGGATGCCGATGACCTGCCATGGTCCATAACCACATTTAGGCATTACTTCATCGCAAAAACGTATTCACAGTAAATGCTAAATAAATTCGCAGAAAATGTTCCCTTCTCCCCATTGTTTCTCTCCCGAGTTATTTCGCCCTCCTAACGGTCAATAGACAGACAATGACCCCTGTTTGATAGTGTGCCAATAACCATTTACGAACTTGACCCAGAACACACCTGAGCAAGGCCTGAATGGCGCTGACCACTCGATGGACATGCGCCATGCACGAGTCCACCTTCCCCTCCCCCTTAAACCTCACCCCCCCCCCTCAACCAGTTTTTTTCGCTTAGCCAGTGACGAACAATGGATGCCAGGTACTCGAGGTGACTTACTCATTGTGACCTCCATTGTTCCCAATCGGAGACATTCGATTTATAATTCCAGAGAAGAAAAAGAGGAAGGAAATACACCATGCACTTTCAACACCAATATACCTACACACGTGTACACGTACATGTAGGCAGGGCCTTCTTTTTGTAACACTTCCTACAGGACACATAAAAGTATTCACACGTCTATTAATTGACACAAGGGTTCTTATCAAACCGTTTAGCGCTCCTTCGACTAACACACATCGCGTAACACGGAAACTGTGCGCTACATACATGTACATGTACACGCGCGACTAACTGTACTGGATGGATCTGACGTCAAATTCGACCTGTCAGTCTTTTCCTAATTTCGTGGGAATGCGGAAACTAAGCCCATAAGCCCTAATTCCAACGGTGACATTCTTTGACCAAAGTACAATTGTGGATTCTTGTTGAAAGCCTCTTTTCTACTCCGTTGCAATTTTCTGGCAGGTATTTTGCCGGAAGGGAAAAGGGTTGAAAGTCTTTTAGAGAAAATTTCGACGAAAATCGAATTGCTCAAGGAAGCGGTCATCTTGGCTATAAACGTGGAACGTTTCATAGCCGTTATCATAGTGACTTTACTGGCCGTTCCATGGTTCCAAGTTCTGCAGTTGCCAAGACAACCAGTAGTCGAACCGATAGGTGATCGTTACCATGGTTACGATTCTAAACAGAACGCCACGTTCCATAGGTGCCAGGGCAACCAATAAAATGTACTGTATGACCATGGTTACGGTTCTAAAGTTTATGGAATAGTCACGCTCAATCGGTTCAACCCTAATTATCGAGTGATGTGAGCTTATGATATACATGTAGATTAATTATGGGTAGGCCTAAGTGGTTATTGTTTGTCCCACTAATGAATTATTACAAATAAAGGCCGGTTGCACCATTGGAGATTAAATGAAACGTCGGATAACCTGAGGTTACCTATAACCTCAAGTTAACCTAACGGTTTGTACATGTAGGTTTTGTTGCACCGTTTTGCTACAGGAATTTTAAACCCAGGTAAAGGAACCTAGTCCTTACCACCAGTCCTTAGTTAACTAAAGGTTTACCTTTGGGTTTTGCTAAACGTTTGTTGGTGCAACCGGCCCTAAATCGATAAGAAATCATCCGATTAAAATAAGATGGTGTTCCAGACTGGATTGCGGTGACAGAATGATTGTCAAAGACACCGTTGTTGGTGATTATAAGTAGATGAAACCCATAAATAAAACGACGAATTAGAACGAATTAAGAGACTGACCTCGGAGTCCTCGATTGATTCACCGAAGCAAACTTTGTTTACCTGATTGAAGATTATTAAAGTGTGTTGGTATTCACTTACCAGTGAGTAAACTGGTGGCATCTTGGGCCAAAACGTCACCCGAACACAATATCGCCGTAACAATCACGATAGTCCTCAGCATTTTTCGTGAAAATCCTTCGGCCATGGTACCCGGTAACACCGAAAAAAACGCGCACCGATGTTCTGGGGGGGATGGGGTTTGTGAAAGTCAGTGAAAAAAAAAATTGAGAAGGAAAAAAAAATCGTTTAGAAATCTACCAAAACGAAAAACCGGCTGCTTAATAAAACGTTCTGATGGACGGATAATATAAAACGTATCCTGTGCTTTACATAGTGTGGTCTGTTTCGGATATCGTCAACGTCAATGCGTCACGAGAATCATTTTCGTTGTCGTTATTAAAAATTTCTGAGCAAAAATAAATAATGTATTAAAAAATTACAAAAAAAAAATCTCAGCTTAATTTCATGGCGTCTCTGCTGTTTTTCTGCCGTCTCCTTCAAACTCTTCAAACGCGTCTAAGAAAATGCTTTTGGATTTTGCCAGGAAGGGCAGAAGGTTGTTTTTAGGATCAAAAACAAGCCTCCACGATTCGTTTCCGGAAGTGCGCTCCCATTGGCCGAAGAGGTTCAGGTAGCCGGAAGCTAAGGCGAAAAACATGGGGTGCCGAAAAAAAAAAAAAGCAGAGGCGAGGGGGGCGCCTTAGCTGCCTCTCTTTATGCAAATGTCACCTTTTCGCTAAAACGTATACTGTTAAAAAAACAACAAATAATAAAATAAAATTTAAAAAAAAAACGCAACAACAACACTCGCTCCAACGAACAACGCAAACATTTCGCAACTCACTTTTAACAAATGAAATGAAATGAATAAATACGTGTGGACAACCCAAAGGGCGATGCCATGCCGCGTGTTATTCGCTATACGGCGGAACCTGTCTATGTCGATATCCTCGGGACTGGGGCTGGTCAGGTTATTAGTTTCGTAATGTGTACGTGTACATGGACATTACACGCTGTGTGCACCCGTACTTGTGAAGGGCATGGGTGCCAAACCATAACTTACCAAGTGCCAAAAAAATCAACTTTTTCTTGAGAGGGAAAAAGTTGAACAGTTTCGTGAAAAATATAGATATAATCGATAATCCGATTTCGAAAACACGAACGAAAACTTTCATTTCATTTAACATTTCTTTCATAGAACAATTTCATCAAATGAATTACTCTTCAAAGACGAAATGAATTGATTCGGTATCTTAAAATGCATACATGTGCACTTGATTGGTGAAGAGTTCCAAACCATAAGGTATTAAGCATCAAAATTACTCCCCATCCTCAAAAACGTATACGTTTTTTCAGCTCAAACCGTTATAGGGGGCCGTTCCTCACTTGCTTCAGTAATTGGGACACCCCTAGGCCTGGCTGAAAACTATCTTTGCTTACCATAGAACATGATGCTAACGTCAAACACCAGTTTGTAGTAGTCAATACCTGACTATCTCTTGATTGAATGGAAAAGGCAAAAAAAAAACACGAAAATGACCATAGGGACCGCCACAAATTGTTGGAATATTGATGAAACACCTCATCATCATTATTGTTTGTTTTCGTAATGAAACGTCATAGGTGCATAACGTCTGAACTCGTTGTCGTTTGAACGAAAGCAAATTAGTGCCGGTTATATTTTTCACGAAACTATCCAGTTTTTTTTCTTCTCCTGAAAATTTGATTTTTTTAGCACTTGGTACGTTATGATTTGGTACCCTTCATGTACACGTTTCGATTTTAAGATCAATTGCGGTTCGTCATCGCCGTCCTTGATACGTTGTAAGCAGCTATATCACATCCCCTTCACCTTTATTTCCACTCAACTCCTGTAATTTTGTTTAAAAAGTTTGAAAAAAATTGCTTTTCAATAGAAAACAATGCTGACCTCTTGGCACGCTGTTCATGTGATCACGAGGCGCATCCGAGTGACCGGGTCAACATTTCGGTAATGAGTCTCGGTTTAAAGGGATGTCACGTGGTCATCAGTTTGAAGCATTTTACGGCTAATTGCTTTAATTAGTTTATGAGCGGAAGAAAGGAGAGAAAAAAGTGTGCGTATGTGTTTGTGTGTGGGGAGTGATATTCACGTTCTGAAATTATTTTTTAAAAATGTTATAACACGAAATCACAAGCAGGTGAACTGAAACGAAACTTCCTAGTGAAAACGAATGTCATTAAGTTTTGTTTGTTTTTTTTCAAGAAAAAGTCGAGATTGGTTTTATTATCAGTAGCTAATTTAACTAGCAATACTTCTATTTTGTGAACCAAAAGGGCATGCCCACCGTGCAAAAATATTACTCGCACATTTTTTTACTGAAATACTTATCATAATTGCGCAATTTGTTTTCACCCACGCAACATCGCTCGTCCACTAGGGTTTCAGCTTCGGTTTATAATTTCAAAATGCCCCGTTTACAAAACAAATTAAGAAATTGGAGAAAAAAATACGTTACGCGGCCTAATAAAACGGGGCTTCCCTGCATGGCAACCTCCTTCGAATTTTTTTATATAAATGAACGGCCAATTCTACATTGGTAATAACAAATTGAGCAATTATAATAAGTATTTGAAGCAAAAAATATGCCAGTAATATTTTTTTCGATGGGTAATTGATTGTTTTGAAAATCTTTTACATTTTTTTTTGCCTAATTCTTTGTCTATGATCCTCGTTATCGTTAACGTTGTTTGACTATGATAGCGTGTTTACACCAACGGTAGCACGATTAAAATCAACGACAAATAGATTTCCAGACGCTGCACGCACATTACGTCCAAATTTATGTCCAACCCAATGTCAGCCGAAAACGGTGTGACGTCACACGCTTGACCGTAGTAGACACGCTCCAGGTCTCCAGGAATGTACGCGGCTTTCTCCTCAGGTCAAACTGAAAATAGCTCGACGTTCATTCATCGTGCTAAAGAGAAAAAAAAGAGAGAGAAAGAAGGGGGAAGAAAAACAATTTTAGGGAGTGAAAAATACGACCCTCAACCGTTTTGCCATGCACGAAATGTAATGCATAATTGGAGTAAATTGGAATCGTTGCAAACCGACCGATAGTTGGGTCAATGGAGATTGGATTTGAAAGAGGGCCGTGAAATAACACTTTCGTTTGTGGCTAAAGGGCAGCTGTTGGTCAGCGATGCAAGTGATAACATCAACTGAACGTGATTCAGGTTTTGCATAGAAGCTGAAAACGTTACCATGCCAACCATGGAACGTGTTTTTTTTTTAAAAAATGTAACAACTACTGTACGTTCTATGGTTCCTTGGCAATCATGGAACGGGATTCTTTAATACATACAAATACGAAAAGGTAACCATGGCAACCATGGAACGTACTTGTCAAATTTTGAAACGTACGTTCCATGATTGGCATGGTTACGTTCTCTAGTTCCTAGTTCTATACGAAAGAACTTGACCATGCCAAACATGGAACGTACGTTTCAAAATCTGACAAGCACGTTCCATGGTTGGCATGGTAACTATGAAACGTGTCAATCGACGAGTTTTAAATTCGATTTTCACGGAGTTTACAATTTCTTTCACGCGTAAATAACGCCTGCTATCTTACCTAAATTCATAATAACGTATCGTTGGTTGTGATAACATGCGTTAGTTTCTCACTTAACCTTATCAGATATATACCCGTATATACACTGTACACTGTCAAATCATAATCTAACCTATCAGGTGATTAAAACAAGGCGATATTCCTGAGTTTTAAACTGTTAAAAAGTACATGCACATGTATATCCAGAAAAAAGCTTAAATTCATTTCTGCTTGTTCGTGAAGCATGTTAGAAATGTGATTGGAGCGCCTTATTTAAAATTATGTAGAAAATCTGATCACACCATCCAAATCTGTCGATTTCTTATGCAGACGGTTCACGACCTAAATTACTAATGCATAAAACTGTCTCAAAATTCAGAAATAATATTTTTAAAAACGTTCGCTCTAGTTTCTAATAACCTTGTTCCATGAGGCCAGTATATCAGGAATTCCTGGAATATAACGTACATGTAAACATACGTGATGTTTTGCTCTAAAATAATGTTAACGCCATAAACAAGCAAATCTGGCCAGCTGACAGACTGGATCACGATAAACCACCAGTCAAACGTGATACGTTAGTGCTCAGTGGGAACGTCTGGTCTGATCTTTCAGAAACCAGATCAGTAAGTAATGGTGATACTTGTACATTGTATTTCCTTTTTCCGGATGCGTTTGGAAAAAGGTAAATTTACTGAGCCAATAATCATTGCTTATGTGATATCACTAGTCACAAGATGATATGGATAAAATACTAAAATAATGCTGATAAAACTGCTATACTACTGACTCATTAACCTTATCAGTGATACCTACTAGGACACCCTCTACTCGAACGGTCTATGTTTAGTATTGACGGCTATAGGCTATAAATGGCGTTTCAGTTTTTTTTTCTATCATTTCGGCTATTCTTTATGATGAACTCCGCTGTTTTTGTCCACCTCATCAATTCGGCAACAGGGGGTCGTTGCCCCTACCCGGTGCACCTTCACCCGTAGGGCGCGCGCGGGAGACGCAGCGGGCACTTCCTGTTCCTGTACTCGAAAAGGCGACCCCTGGAGGCAAACTACGTTGCCAATTCGAACGCAGGCGTGCTAGTTGGTTTCTACGTCACATCCGCCAGACGACAAACAGTTCTTTCGGCCATCTTTACGAACCATCAACAATCGCGGCTTCAACATCCACGACCTCACCATTCGCGATTCAAGGCTGAAGTAATGACGAAGAAATAAATAATCTAATGAACTGTTCAAAAAAAGTCAATTAATGACACATGCTAACATTAACGTCCTCATTTGACATCATTAAAAAGTATTCATGATTTAAGCCTATATTAGCTATAAGGTCACAAGTAAGGTGTTCGTTTATATTAAATTTACAAATTATTATGCTAAAATGAATACTTTAAAATTAAAATGATACATCATTTAACATGAAAATTGGACTACACATGTAAGAGTCATTAGGACATGTGGTCGTAATTAGAGGTAGATATTCGAAATAAAAAGAATTTGCAATGAACGTTCTTTGTGTTTCGCAATTAAGCTCAATGATTTCATAAAACAAAACTTGTGCAATTGATAAATATATTAGAGTATTTCAAAATGCATGTTTGCATCTTTAAATCTACAGTAAAAATTTGCTTCGTTGAATTTTTTTCTCATCGAAGATTTACTCCGCTACAAATTAATCTCAATAATTTCATGTAGGAAAACAGCAACTATTTAAAGAATGTTACAAACCTAAACATGCTGCTACAAAAATTGGTAAAAAAACATCGAATGTAAATTTCAAAAAATACAAGAAAATTTCGCAAATATTCAAGGTATGTTCAAATGCAAAATGCCAATCTCCTCCCTCTTCCTGCATATATCAGTCCTATGGACAAGTATACTACATAAAATACAAATTTATTTTGCATTGTATTCGAGCATTTGTTACGCTTCGTAAATTCGAAGTTATTGAGATCCAGGAGAAATTATAAAAAAATTATTTTAAATCAATTTTTTTTTAAAATGGGAAATTAAAAAGTATGAATTTGGGTGGCCTATGGGTGCTAAGCAAGTGCATTGTAAAAATAAGAGTTGATGAGAGGAGATAAAGGAGTGTAGGTGGGAGGGCAGTGGGTGGGGTGGGGGGGAGGAGGTCTTGTCTCAATTTTTGGGTTACGACTTTCCCACCGTCAGAAAAACAAGATAAGGTGAAGGTGCGGAGCTACAAAGGGGAAACGACAGAAGAAAAAAAAAGGTCAAACTTGAAGACGGATGAAAGTTTATGAAGAACAAATTAATTAAAGACAAAGAAACCCGCGGGGGAGGAGGGGGGGCCACCCACCACTCCAAGGTAAAAAAGCAAGTGCATGCATATTACCCGTTCAAATTAGACAGGAGAAAAACCCTGTCTACAATGGACACCCTGTACTGAGGTGGTCCATGCAGGAAATACAGGGGGGGGGGGGAGGGAAAGAAGTTTTAATTTGGTTTTCAGCGAAATGAACGTCATTTCACCAACCCATCGCCAGAGGGTGGTTTTTGCCCAAAAAGCGTAACCCTTTTCCAGTAGTGACCTCCAGTGGCGTGAGACCATCTTCGTCCAAATTCATCCACTTTTTTTTCTTCTTTTTTTCGTTCATGTCAACCACTGAGATGTATTTTGCTAAAAACTGACCACGAAACCTAATTTACATAGGGGTTACACTTAACGATAATTACGATAGAGTCAGCAGAGTTAAGTTTTTTTTCATCAGCAGCTAATTTCAATTGCGTTAGTCAAAATATCCACTATTGTGTTGATTTTTGTGAAATAAAAGTGGTACCATGATCAATATTTCATTATTAATGATTTTTTTTTCTAATTTTGGATTTTATCTGATCCCACAATGAACTTAATTTTAATTTATTCACTGTGCAGTTCAAGGGTTAAAATCAACCTGTATGCAATTGTTAACGAATCGAAAGTATATCGCACCTTGTAAATATATTTACTAAAGGTTTAGCAGGCGATATGGCGACACATTAACAAACATGTTATTAAAAGATAACTCGATGAGAAGCTGATGGAATCCGGGTTTGAAGTTCAACGATGTTACAATAACAATATATTATCATGATCATATCGTATGCACGTACACGTAAATCGTATATAATAATAATTATCTCGGATACTTTAGCAATTCGTCGTTTTTACTTTATTGAAAGAAGTCTTGTAGCTAGGCTATAAGTACAGTGTATATCTCACTAATACTCGATGGATAAAAGAGTACTTTCCTGTGAGTAAAACAATCTCTCGTAACATTTGGATTTATAGTAATTGTCGATTTTATATAATTTAATAATTGCTCGGATTTTAGCCGATGAAAAAGCCAAGCTTTTAGTTGTCCTGCCCTCCATTAAGTTTGTTGAGGACGATGACGTCAGGCCATACAGATGTATGGTGTGTGGTCAAGTGGCCATTTACCATTACTTCACCACTTGTCAACATCTATTTTGCGGAAATTGTCTCAGCTTTTATGCCGAAAAAGCGTGTCCAATCGCAGGGTGCTATAACGCCTCTATAGATAAGGTAATTGTCCTGTCAATATTTGCGAAGGTTGGATATCATATTTGGAATTTAAAACCATTACATTTTGCTGTTGTTAATGTCGAATACTTTTTAAGGTTGCTCAACACACGGACAGTGACTTAAGCCTTTATAGTTTAAAAGCACATTGCATATATAAAGACAACGGTTGCGAAGAAATCGTTACCCTTTCAGAAATCATGGTAAAAACTTATTAAAATTTACAACATGAGCTGAATAGTTTGGTCTTTAGTGAATAACATTTGATAATTTTTTAAAAAAAATACTAAAGGATCACAGCTATAAGTGCAAATTTTCTACTCGAAACCTGCTACCAAAAATCTGGACTCCAAAAATAGACGCTGAAGATTTCGCAAAAATGGTAAAGTTTAAACAAGAAACACGTTAAATTACGTGCGTTCAACTAAATTTAGTTTAATAAATTTTATCGTTATTATTGTAATGCTTATCTTTTTCAGATGAACGATCTAAATGAGCTTAAAAAAGTTGTCGCAACGTTGCAACGAAATAATGTTATGTGCAATTGTTCAAAATCAGAGCAAAATTCAAGGGAAGAAATTGAACAAATAAAAAGTGATTTCGAGAGAAAGTTAAACGGCCTTAAAGAGAATTTGCTAGTTGACGTAACGATGCTTCTCACTTCGAAAATAGACGCCCAAATTCAAAATTCCATCAAAATAAAATTCGACGAAAATTGCAAAACGACCCAAAATTACATCGACGAAAGCGCGGAAAAACTGCGTCGCAATTTAAAAGAGAATTTGGCAAACATTCACGAAAAAAATTCAGAAGCATTAAAACGTTTGGAGTTGCAGACGCAGACAGCTATCGACGAAATTAAGAAAAATGTACAGCAAGAAATTCTCGATCAAAAACTAAATTCATCCGATTACATCGAAAGTCAGTTAATCGAGAAAGGCAAAATTTTGGAGGAAAAAATTAACGAAAGCTCCGTAATTAAATTAAAAGAAAACGTGGAAAATCTACAACAGAAAAATTCAACTGCGATGGAAATCCTGTGCGGCGACATCACCAAGTTCAACAACGACGGTAATATTATCACACACAAAAAGAAATTCTATAAAACGATATGCGTCGATATTTTACATTGAGAAATAATAGTGAAATAAGAAATGTATTTCGTTCATTTAAACAGACATCTCCGAGCAGCCATTTCCGGACTTGAATATTCAGGTAAAAATTTTCGGCGTATATTTCGCGCAACGACTGTATTCCAACAGCGACATCTCAAAAATTGCCAATTTCCGGTTTAAGGTAGTGCGCTCATACTTCGCTTTACGGCGGCGTTTCGCTGTAACGGCGTTTTTATTTCATGTCCCTGTTACATAGGGTTTAGCAACTCAAACTTCGTAATTTTTCTGCTGGTTTAAAGTGAATTTGTCAATTTGGGGAGCTAAGACCAGTCACAGAAATCTTCAGTTTCATTTTTCAATTAAACTACGATTCATGCAATGAATTATTAATTTGAAGTCAAATAAAGTTTAAATTTGTACTTGTTTAGCCAACAACTGAAGTATTTTTTAAAGTTTTTTTTTATAATGAGATTTGTAACGTCTCCTAAATAATTTACGAAGGTTTGTATGTAAAACATGTTTCGTTATACAGTATTTCGCTTTACAGCCAACTTCCTAGAAACACATTTAGACCGTAAAGGGAGGTAGTGTGAGTGTATTAGATTATTACATCGAACGAAATGTCCCGTTTATTTAAGAAAATAAAAAACAGAGCATCTTATAATTACAAAAACTTTGCCGGATTGGTAAATTTGTCACCGCTAAAACAATGGTTCACCATGACAAAACGATTTATAGAATTGCTTCGCCTCTAAAAACTCTAATTACAATTGTCTGAGTTGCGTCCCTGTTGAAATACGTAGAATTATTTTAGACAATGACAAGATTATTATCATTTATAGCGTAAATACTGACCATGGAAGCTTTCGTTGAACTCAGCAAATATTGTGCATATAATTTTATAGGTGCTGAACAAAAAAGTGGAGAACGTTTTCAACTATTTGATCCAAGACAAATCAACGGAATTCACGTGGAACATTCCAGGAATTTATGAAAAAACACGACGTTTAAAAGATGAAAGAATGGACCCAATAAAGGGCGATTGCTTAACGGCTGAAGGTGCTAAGATTAAAATACAACCTAAGATTGAATGGTACTTCGAACAATTTCGGATATACTTAGATACGATGGACTCGACTCCCTGCCACCTATTCAGCGACCTATATGAGTCACCGTCATACCAATCACCCTTTGATTCATTCAATCGCCGTGTTATGTCGCAGGGAGCACAAGGCTTTTCAGTCGCAAGAAATGGTAGTTTGTGCATGAATCAGAGTGAGATTTATCATCCCCATTTTATCTTATTAGATCAAAGTAATAACAAGATCAAAAAGAATGCGTGTAGAACATCCCAACATCAGTTTGACTTTTTGGACCAGTCGAGTTTTTCATCTGAATTCTTCCCCGTCAAATATCTAGAACGCAATTCTCCCTACGTCAAAAATGACTCGATTAAAATCATAATTCGATTGGTACCCAACTCGATTCTGTACAGATCAATATTCTCCGATAATGGGATTTTATTCTGGAAACTGGGCAATTACAAGCAATTCAAAAAAGATGCGTTAGACGGAGTGTTTTCTGAGGTGCTGAGTGAATGCTTTTACTTGATGGACAGCGGATGCAAAATGAGAGTCGCCCTCACTTTCCAAGAGACTCTAGCTTCGTTTCACATCCGGTTTGTTCAGGGAGAAACCGATGACGGTCGCACATTTCACGTTTACACTAAGATAACCATTGTCATTTTCGACCAATCAAATAGCGAGGAAAAACGACACTTAACGAAATCAGCTCACCTTACCTTACCTGGTTCAAGTAATGAAATATTTCGTTTCGTTTACGATCAACACGAAAATGACCAATACTTGAAAAACGACTGCCTTTTGATAAAGGTCACTACTCACTAGGTGTACTTGACTCCGCCATTTAAAAACTTCGTTGAGAGGCAAATACATGTACAAGTGTGTTACATATGTAGCGGAAAGACCCCTTAATAGTTGAAGAGTGACTGAATGGCAGGAACAACGGGTTATGTTGCCATAATTTTCGTAATTCATTACAAAAACCTACCTACACGTATATATTCCTTTTAAAATTCGTTTTAGATCTAAGATTTATACATTTAAACGGCTTGTTTTTTTATAAATAAGCACATTGTTCTTCATGTGCCTGATCACTGAAATGAACAATTATTAAAAGTGTGCGAATCTTATTTTATATAAAAATAAAACAAAGAAAGTTTAAAAGAGTTGAAATAATTATGCTAAACGTCAGTAACGGTGGATTACGATGTTTTGTTTTAAATCAACTATTTAAACAACCATTGAAAACAATTGTGTATTTCAATCAAAGAAAGAATGTTCAATAAAGAATAAAGAATAATGAATGTTCGATTATTTTGTTTTAAGTCTTGTGGTTATTTATACATTAATGATTAATTTAATACGAGCTTTATTTTTAAAAAAAATATACAATGCAGGAGTGAACCTAATTAGACAGTTCTAAAATTAGTTGCCTTTATGTTTTGGGGCTTATCTAAAGCAATGTCATTCATTATACATGTAAGTTACATTACTTTAACAAGTGCCCAGCCACGAAAGTAAAGTAATATTACTAATTATCAAAACTTAGCACCTGAAAAAATTACTGTCACCTGTTAAACGACGTAAAATCTCCAAACAAATTGGGTTTTCAACAATAACATTTACGTTGTTTACACCCTGTAATGCACATTTAAGCAGTCACTGTTTTCTTATCAAAGCTTTATCGATGCCTCAATATTGTTAATTATCAATGTAATCTCGTGCGAATGACACATTGGGTTCGACATGACGGAAAAAAACTTAACTACCTGTTGATTTATATTTTAAAGAATAACTCTTTAAAACAAGTCACTTCGGGAAAATACTGTTAAATCGTCACTAAGCTTTCTCTCCAAACAGCAGCTACACGTTTGTAGTAATCAAAGTGCTATACATGTACGTGTATGCTAATATTATACGACAACAACAATTCGAAAGATTGTTTCGGAGTATGCGAAATTTCAATAATATCGATGCTTGATAAATATTCAGCAAATTTAATAAATTTCCAATTTAACTAAGTGCCCTAATGCTAGCAAAGATATGCGATGTGGTATAGGTGGGGAAGGGGGAGAGGGGGGGGGAGTAATCCATCAACCCATGCTAATCATATTTTTATTATTCAGCCTCATGGACACCATCATGATTGTCAAACTGAATTTCTTTTATCTAAGGGCTATCCTTTGGAAGAGAATTCTAACGTCTGATGCCAATTAAGCAAGAAAAAGTACCATTTTTCTCGGATTTACATGCACTGTATGTGGATTTGAATATAAGGTTATCTCACCTCGGTGATTTCGTTTAAAGATTCTCTACACCAAATCTAAATTTCCAGCTAAATTAAATTTAAAACAAAATTTGATGGAGCATCCCGTCTTGATGCTCCATGTAAGCCTCAAAAACCTACCGTATGCAGTTTCACGTATAACATAATAATATATAACAATAATAATATTCCGGTCCGAAAAGGAATATGGATGGGGCAGAAACCACTTACAACACACCCAGTCAATATTCAAATACAACGGTGTGAATAGATTTCAAATCAAATCCATTCAAAAGCCTACAGAACATATCATATGAATGATATCACGTGTGTCAGAAAACATACGGTTTCATTATGTTTGGCTGCATATTGAAACATTATAGGCTGTCTAATGATACATACTGTACATCAAACAAGAAAGGCCGTTGTAGCAAAACGCCGTATAAAGCGTGGCTGTATAGCCAGCTATTAGTGCACTTGCACATGTATTATCATTTGTTTGTTATTTTCATTTATTGGAACCCATTGAAGTAATAGATAGACTGACTCAATCAGCTAGTCTATCTCAAGGTTTCGGTTTACATACTGTATTGATAGGAAAATATACTTATCATGAAAGATAACAATTAACGATATCCATTGTTATAGTCGATGTTAAAGGTGATGCCGATATAGAATATATTACTTTTATCTCGGATGCCATTAGAAATTGTTAAATCATAAGTTACCAAGCTCTCAGGATTATTATTCACCGTGCAAATATGGCCGAGAAAATTCTTTCTTGTGAGGAAATGTATTTATTAATTTCAATCAATACGAATTAGCTGAGTTTTACGTGTAAACTTTAATTTTATAAACCGCTTCCATTTCAGCCGCTGAAAAAGCCAAGCTTTTAGTTGTTTTGCCCACCATCAGGTTTCTGGAGGACGACGACGTCAAGCCGTACAGATGCGGGGTGTGTGGTCAAGTGGCCATTTACCACTACGTGACAATCTGTAAGCATCTACTTTGTGGAAAATGTCACGGCATTTACGCCAACAAGGCGTGTCCCATAAACAATTGCACGAACACGTCGATTAATGAGGTAAGTCTCTAAAATTTATGTAAATCGAATTACGTCTCAATATCCACGTTTCTTTCTCGCAGGAATAAATCAAAATATCCCATGCGTGTCTTTAACCTTGCATATATCGACCAATGAAAGAGCGTTTTCATAAAATTATATTTAATTAATTAATAATTAATTAATTAAATGTTACACTTTTTTGTGTGAATACTCTTCACTTAACAGGGCTATAGGGTACCTAGTTGAATTGAATTGAACACGTAATTTTACGTGAACGTCATGCAATCATGAAGTAACTTGATTAACTTCATGCAATGAAATTAACATCTTTTGAAGGTTTCGCATGTTATGGACATTGAATTGGGCGTTTATAATTTAAAAGCACATTGCATTTACGAGAGGAATGGTTGCGAGGAAATCGTTACATTGTCAGGCATCATGGTAAACCACACATTAAATCCATCGCTAATTATTCATTATTTCAATAATAATTGCATGAAAGATTTCTGCTTTTATGTGAAGGACCACAAGTGTCGGTGCAAATTTTCTACACGGAATCTGCCGAAAGTCTGGACTCCAAACTTAAATACATGTGAAAGAAAAGTTGATGAGCTTGTAAGTCAGGCCTGTAAGATAAACTACCTTAAATACTCATAATACTCATGTATCGCTGATATATATGTTTTAAATTTCAGGTCAAAGACTTAATGGAGCTTAAAAAGGTTGTCGAAATACAACAACAAGCTAAGCTCTCTTGCAATTGTCAAAGTGAAGAAAAAAGCATCAGATGGGAAATTGAACAACTAAAACGTGGTTTTGAGGAAAAAATAAACGAAGTTAAAGAGGATTTGCCAGTCGGTGTAACGCTGAGTCTGGGCCCAAAAATAGACAGAGAAATTCAAGAAATAAGGAAGAAACTCACGAAAGAAATCAACGATCAAAATATGAGCGTGGATTTCACCCTGAATAGCAAATTGGAAGAACATTTCACTAAAATCCTCGATAAAAATTCACAACTAAGAATTCATTTGGAGACCCAAACGCAAACGTTCATGAAAGTAATGGAGAAAAACATGTGCAAAATAATTAGTGACGAAATGCTAAACATGTCCGAAAAATGCAGAAACCTCGGAGACGAACTGATGAAAAGTTACGCAGACGTAGAAAATAAGTTAGAAACACACGTGGAAACGCTCAGCAAAAAAAACAACGATTCTGTGACAAACATCGTGGAAAGTAATGTTGAGAAAAAACTGAACGCCGTCAAGGAGAATTTGTTGGTCGATATAAGTTTACTTTTGGGCCAAAAAGTGGAAAGACAAATTCAAGAAAGATTCACCGATCAAAGGGTCGAAGTCGAAAGAAAATTAGACGAAAACTGCAACTTAATCGAAAATCAAATCGAGAAAAGCTCGGAAAACTTGAAATGCAAATTCCAGGAAGCTTTGGCAGACATTCACCAGAAAAATTCAAAAGCCTTAACAAGTTTTGAGAATCAGGCACAGACAGCGATGAACGAAATTAAGAAAAATGTCACGCAAGAAATCAACGATCAAAAGCTGAATATATCCGCTAACGTTGAACGCCAGTTATTCGAAAAGGGCAAAATTTTGGAAGAGAAAATTAACGAAAACTTAATGAACAAGTTAAAAGCAAACGTGGAAAATGTGCGAAGGAAACATTCGACTGCGATGGAAATCCTGTGCGGTGACATCACCAAGTTCAACAACAACGACGGTAATACTATTAAAAAAATAACATGACAAGGGTGACAAACCATAAGGTCGTAAGTGACCGACACCCTACAATACGTTTTTATAGCTTGATGCATTGTAGGGGCTATTTTCCACCTGCTGCTGTGGTGAAAAAAAACCCATTGAGACACCCTTAAGTCTTGTGGAGTGAAAATTGACAGTGCCAATTAATTCAACGAAATGCTAATGTGACCTTGGTAGAAAAATCAGTATATATATATAAATATATATATATACTGATGCATATATAGTGATATTAGCTGATAGTGATATTAGCATAGAAAAATGGTAATATCAGTATCTAATCTATGTGATATCATTACAGAATCACATACTGATCTTTTCACTAGGAAAGATTTTTCCTGTAAGAAATATCAGTATATACCTATAGAAATATACTGATATGTGGTGATACTAGTAAAACGTTTAGTGATATTGCTAACCATAGTGATGTCAGTAGAATAAATAGCTACAATAGGCATGTATATAGTGATATCTGTAATGAAATCACTAATGTTATGGTGATATCAGTAGAGAATCACATGCCGATCTTTTCACCAGGAGAAACATATTTGAAAACTAAAAACTGCAGCTATCCAAAGCATTTCGAAAAATAGGTATGAAAGACACCAAAGTGCTGCTCTCCTAATCGCCACGAGAGAAGTGTTTCGAAGGTTTGTTGGGGGTGCAATACAGCGGCACATACAACTTTATGAAAAAAAACTTTCGACCAAAAACAACTTCTGTTTTTGTAGTTCATCGATTTTGGTATTAGTGTCAATAATGTTTTTCACGAAACTACTAATGACTTTTTCCCCTCTCCTAAAGAGTTGATTTTTTTGGAGTTTTTTACTACGTTATGGCTTCACACCCTTCATGTAAAAAAACACAATATGCACTAGTATTACAACCTAAGATAAAATAATTAAAAAAAGTATTTCGATCGTTTCAGCAGAACTTTCGCAGCAGCAGCCATTTCCAAACTTAAATATGCAGGTAAAATGGTTGAAGTTACATTTCATACATTTACGTTATCATAATTTGTTGTTTAATTACTCGGCTTCCCCGAAAATAAACAGTATCTGCATTTGGTTACATTTTGAAAAAAACGAAAAGGTAAAGCGATTTGTTCTCCATTCATAACCATTGTTTGATGGCTGTTTTTGAATATATTTGTTCAATATTGCTTACTATTAACTCAATTTTCAAGAAAGAAAAAAATCAGATACTGTTTATTCTTGGGGCAACCGCACTGACCATCGTGGTTTTCGTTGAGCTCTGCTTACATTTAATTTTACAGGTGTTGAACAAAAAAGTGGAGAACATTTTCAACTATTTAATCGAAGAAAAATTTACGGAATTCACCTGGAACATTCAAGGAATTGATGCAAAAAAACAACGTTTAAGAAACGGAAGAATCAAACCAATACAGGGCGATTTCTTAACGGCTGAAGGCGCTAAAATTAAAATACAAGCCAAGATAACATTTCCGTCATCCGAAACATTTCAGATTAGTTTTCAATCCTTTGATGCTACGGACTCAACCAACAGCGCTGCCCAACCCCTAGCAACCTTCGAATCCTTAGCTTTACAAAGTTTGTATCAACACCAAGGCCGACATGACACACAAACATGTACACTTAGTGCCGTGGATCATCGTCAAATGTATCAAATTTTCTTATTGGATCAAAGTTCTCACAAGATCAAAAAGAATGCTTGTAGCACTTCGGTTTATTCTCAGCAATCGAGTTATGTTTTCCATGTCTTTCCTGTCACATTTTTGGACAAAGATTCTCCCTACGTCAAAAATGACTCGATTAAAATCATAATTCGATTGGTACCCAAATCCATTCTGTACAGGTCGATTTACTCCGATAATGGGATTTTGTTCTGGAAACTGGACAATTACAAGCAACTCAAAATAGATGCGTTAGACGGTGTGCTTTCCGAGGGGTTGAGTGAATGCTTTTACTCGATGGACAGCGGATGTAAACTGAGAGTCGCCCTCACTTTCGAAAAGACTCAAGCTTCGTTTCACATCCGGTTTCCTCAGGGAGCAACCGATGACAGTCGCGCATTTCGTGTTTCCACTGAGATAACCGTTGTCATTTTCGACCAATCAGATAGCGAGGAAAAACGACACTTAGCGAAATCAACTGTTTGTGCGAATGGTTTGAGCCATGAAATATTTCGTTTCGTTTACGATCAACACGAAAATGAACAATACTTGATAAACGACTGTCTTTTGATAAAGGTCGCTACTGACTAGGTGTACGTGATTCCGTCTTTCAAAAACTTCGTTGAGAGGCAAATTCATGTATTACATACGTGTTGGAAAGACACCTTAAAAATTGAAAAGACTAAATGGCAGGAACAACAGGTTATGTTGCCATAATTTTCATCATTTATTACAAGGAGGTTAGTCAGTCCGAGCCCAGCCCAGATTCCAAACTTGATATTTAAATCTAAGCTTTGTATTATGCTTGAACGGCTTGCTTTTTATAAATAAGCGCATTGTTCTTCGTATACCTGATCGTTGAAATGAACAATTATTAAAAGTGTCCTTATCTTATTTCATATAAAATTAATTTTAAAAAAAGTTGAAATGTGTGAAGCATTATGTTGGATATCTTAAACAGCGAATTACGATGTTTTGTATTAAATAACTGCATGCATAAATACGCGTGTTTATTTATGCATGTATGTATGGTTAATTTAATACGAGTTTTAATCAAGTATTATTCCATGCAAGAGAAAAACTTGTCATTAGACAAAATACGAAATTGTGCAATTATTGTTAAAGTGGAATTTACAACAATAATTTACAGGAGTAAAACTTGTCGTTTTACTATTTATTTAAATTTTTAAGCTTTAGTCATGATTTTAATCATATAACGTTTTATAATACGTTAATCATATATATAGTTTAATCAAATATAGTTTAGTAATCATACATGTATAATAGCATTACCATGCCCCAGTTTTTATTTAATTCAAAGAATCTTAAAAATTTAGTAAAAATGTAAGTTTATCACGACTGACCGTCAACTTCTCGAGTTCACCATAACTTTAATACATCTTAAAATACGATTGCTTATAGAGAACGGAAATTGTCCATTTGACACGATGTCATTTTTGTAAACTACATGCCATTAACTCTTCCACAAATGATTCTTTAGTCATTTCTTTGCTAAGTTCATTGAAGAGTTTATAAGACATTTCAATTATATTTTATTGGACTCTCGCAGAATGATTTCATTGCGGAATAGATTTATTCCTTCATTCCTATGTTATGTATTTTTTTTCATATTGCTATTGAATTACTCATTTACGAATTATGTCAAAACAATATCGTTGTTCATTTATTTTAATTTAAATCAACCACACGCGAATACTTCTGGAACTTATAACCACAAAGTTTCAGATTGAAAATGAAATATCTTTCCATCAAAACTTGTCATTCGTGTCGACAGGAGAACTTACAATGATTCTAAACATCATGTTGACAAACTGTTACTTATCAAGGATGTGTCGGACATCCAATTAATTCATCCCTCGATGATTTGTCAGCTAAATCATTTAAAGTTTTCCACATGTATTTCCGCAACTTAATTTCAATGCCTGTTAAGTAAACTCAACGAGTTTGATTATTGTTTGATTAAAGGGTTGATGACTTCGTTCGCACGCACCGAGTTCTTTCTCACTAATAAACTTTTAAACTTCTAATTGTTCAACTTTCCCATTAATAGGCGAGAAATGTAAACACAATAAATTCCACACCCCAATGCGGCGCAAAACGCTTTCACCCGTTCAACAATCGGGGCAAAGGTCACTGATTGCGCGCGAATTCCGGACGTTAACGACGGTCGAGGCAATGAAAGTCAAGTTCACGTTGAATTCGGCTTGTTAAACTTCGTTTAATAATAAAAAATTCGCCTATGATTTCATTTTGTAATATTTCTAGCAAAAATATGCATTAAAATCGAGCAAAAACTCATTATTTGAGATTGTACTTAAAGCCTACCTTAGAATGTTTGCTATATTATTTAAAAGGTCTTGTTGTAGAATTAATGCAGAGTACATGTTTATGTTAGGAAAGTTAAAGACAATCGGTACACATGATGCCATAAATACCATAAATAAACAATGAAAGGGTACACGTTTCATTTCCCATGTGAGTACCATCAGAATTTGTGTGTGTGTTGAAATTAAAAACATTCCAGCACCATAAAACGAAGGAGGGGCTTAGGGTAGTGCCACCTATCGCTGCCGAACTAAGAAACTAAGAAAAGGACGTCACAACCATTATTACTTTTTTTTAATTTTCTTACCTTAACGCATTTCATCCCTCTTTGAGTTGCAACAACTTTGATTTTCACGTGAATTTAATCGTTAATCCACAAGCACAGTCTTGGTGTTAGGCTCAATTTCGTCACGATTTGTTAATTAACCTGCAGTACGTAATTAATAATTACTATTCGACATAATAATGTAAAGAATGCATGCATGATCAATTGACAATAAGCTGGAGAATTGGCCATTACTGAACCATATATGACGCAGAATTTCAAGATTTGATAACCGAGTCATAATAAACACACACACACACCTTGATAAAGTAACGTCTTTCGAAAAATTACGAAGTAAAACTTAAGTAAAACGTTTTAATTCTGCACAAAATGATGGTTTTTAAAAAACTAGTTACAGATTACATTCTCGCTTTTGAAGGATTTAACAATAATAATAATAAAAATCTGAGGAAAAAATATCGATAGCCAAGGGTGAAATAAAGTTTTGTCAACGATTACGTCCAAACCCTATCGTTGACCCAAGGGCGGAAAATCATTTTTGGGATTTCTTTGCTGTCGCAATCTACTTGAGGATTCCTGAAATCGAGACAATTGCCATATTGAATGATGCAATGAAAATGGCCTTAGTGTCTATCACTTAATGATTAATTATCAGTAACACATAAAGAGAAAAAAAGACCTGGACGCGCTCTGCGAAGATTTTGTTTTCATTTTTGGTATATTTCAAATTTTTCTTTATGTAATTTATTTGAAATTACCAATTAGTGCATAAATAAATGTAAAATGTATATATGCTCACTGTATACATTTATTTTTTAAATTGTCGTATCTTTAATACTTTTTCTATTCCACAAGTTTATAATTTATTTTGAGCTACCAATTCAGGGTGGCAAACAATGTCAAAGATTTGAAATATAGGACTTTTTGGAACATTTTTAGATCAAAGTTAAGGACAATTTTAACACTTTTATATTACATTTTAGGACTATTTAAGGATTTTTTTTCAAAAAGTAATATTTTGACGATGCATTGTTTTATTCCTTATTGATTAAAGAGATATATACATCTTAAATAAAATATAAGAAATACGTCAAAAAAAAAAAAAAACGAAACAAAACGGTTTTTTTCACTGAATCATCAATAAATGCTAGACCATACTGATTAGAAATAAGAATTAAGTGCATGACATACGTACCATGCCGAGGGTTTGAGTAGGGCCAAAGGTTGCATTTGTTTCACGTCCGAATTGTCACACAAGATGCGAGCCAAACTGGCCTGGCGAATTTGGGCCAATTGAGCTGAAATTTAAATAAAAAAACTCGACTTTTATTTTTTATAATGAAGAAATATGGCTGAAAAATAGCACGATTATCAAGAAAAAAAAGTACGTCAACCCCAATTTTCCCAATATTTTCAATTTTTAAATAAATAATTAATATCGAAATTTAAAACTAAAAAGAAAAAATATTTTCGTCCATATCAAAACGGTAATAACTTAATTTAAATATATAGAACCGCACATAATAAATAATCATACTCCTTGCTTTCGAATGTAAACTTGGTTAGAAATGAAATTTTTCTGCCTGATTTCGACCGATTATATCCGAGTTTCTTACTTAGTTCGATCTCATCTGTGCAATAGTTTCGGTATTTTCGATAAAAGTGCATACAATATTTTCTTGAAGTTGACATTATAAAAATTCATTATGCAAGTGAAGTTTTAGCAGAGTAACGAGCTATTTCCAAGATATGAAATTTTAGATTGAATTTTAGGACAATTTAAGGATTAGCTTTCAAAATGTAATGTTTTAAGGATTCATTGCATTATTCCTTACTTATTTTTGTGTTGAATACAATAGCATTAACATTAGTTTTAATGAATATTTTTTAACGAGGCAACTTCTATATTTAATAAATTCAATTAAGGCAGCGTTGTCAAATTTAATACACAGGGTGTGTAATAATTATATCGATTTCAACGATGAATTGTTAAGCAGTTTTAGGACTTTTTAATTTTTTAAAGTATATTTTTTAGTATTTGTTTGCCATCCTGTCTCGTTACCATTAATAAATAAAGCTGCCTCCATATTATCAATAAATACCTAAATTAATAAATTCGCTGAAATAATCACCTTCCGTAAAGGACGATTCCGTATTTCCCCTCTCATACCAAAATCGGTCTCCGACTTTTGACCTTTTGAATTGTTCGGCTATGATGCAGGCAAAGGTGGGTCCAACTGCGGCTCCCGGAAGTGGTTTTTCGACAACCCCACCCACCCAAAGGTCGATATCCTCCACATCTCTGAAACGATTGAATCATTTTCACGTTGCTCATCTATCAACGAGTAGATTTCACAATATTCCAAAATAATTCCAAACTAATTATAATTACTTTAATTTTTCTATCTAAACTCGTGCAAGAATCTTTTCAAAGATGAAAATTGAAAAATAAAATTGGGATAAACACATGTGTTCCAAAAAATATCTGCATTATTTTCAAATTTTGTTTTCTGCATTATACAAGAAAGAGAAAAAGCAGGAAAAAAAATTGTCTTTCATCTCTTACAAAAATGTTTAAACGTACAAAAATGTGCTAAAATGCGTACCAAAACACGGCCAAAATTTTGGCCAAATATTTTAATCAATATGATTGTACATGGCATCAGATAGTTTTTAAAAATAATGAAAAAAATTTTTTTTGAAGTTCATCCGTTGCATAATTCTACACCGAACAAATATTGCTCGGTACCAATATTTCCCGACCTGGTTAATTTCGCAGATTTAATCACTGTAAGATTTTGAATTCAATTCAATTCAACTCAGTAACCTATTGCCAACATTATCATCTCCACACTATAACCAATTGGTAGCTCGTCCACTTTACTAAATTTATTACGCTTAAAATGCCTAAATATGCATTCCAAAAACACTCAAAAATTAATTCTAAAAGACAACTAATTATTTGTATCAACTTTAACAACTGCAAATTATTCAATGTAACCAGTGTTGGATTACCCATTAGGCCAAGTAGGCAGATGCTGACTGTAGGGTACTGAATTAAATTGAATTAAAGTCATGGACTCTGACTAAAGGGGTTTCTTTGTCAAGAATTTGAGAATTTTTTACCTTGGTATCATCTGTTAATCTCCAGGAATTAATGTGAGCTTGACTAAAAACTGCTTTTTGACTTAGGGCAGTTCCTGGAGATTAACAGATAATACTAAAGTTAAAATTTCTTCAGAAAAGGCATGTCTTACAACAACATATTCCCGTTTGTAGTTTTGATAGCAAAATGAACACATTTTCAACAATATTTAGAGAAAACATTCAACAGAGCAGCCGCAAAAATGTTTTTTTTTTAGAAAATTTAGATAAACTATAATGCATTTCAGCGAATTATACAGAAAAATCCGTTTTTATAATTAATTTTCTTAAATTGTTGGTGTACGGCGTTTCTTTCATTAATTACATTTTAAAACAACTTTTTTTTTAATTTTAAGTTTTAGACACGACCAGGCCTTTTTCTTTTTACTTTACAGCCTTTGTTTCATTATTCGGCAAAAAATAATCAAACCTGATGTTACCATGGATTCAATGGATTTCAACACATTAATTTCAAAATTAAAAGAAATTATTAGATTCCGTTTAACGAAACACTTGTGCGTGCATGCATGTAGAATTGGTCGTCCAGTTTATTTAAAAAAAATAATATTAATAAATTTAAAAAAAAACTTTTGTGTGGTCCAGTGTAATATTATAAGTTGTACTGTGCTTCTCACATATTACGTGAAAATAAGTAATTAAAGGTTAAAACTACACAAATAATAACAATCAGCAAAAATATCCTCATGATTTCATAAAATATAACTTCGTATGACTGATAAGTTAAATTAGAGAACATGCGTTGCAAGATAATGTTTTAACACTATAATGAACACTGAAAACTTGGTTACGTCACCTATTGTTTCATAGACTATGTTAATAGACTTAAAATTTGCGAAGTAAGTTGAGAACGTAACCCTCGCGAATGTTGAGAGTCTTACTGTGTTTGAAAATGTCGTATTAGTTTATAATAAAAAAGTGAATCAAAATAGTTAAAACCCAAAATAGAAAGTGTTAGCACTAAGTTTTAATATTTTCTTATTGCTTTTTTTTACTCGCCCTGTCCATGATATTTATAATCAATTGTCATTTTTATTTTCCAAGAAATTCGTTATTTTCCAAAATCGGTATGTATTATATTTCAATCAAATATTTTAACTAAAATTCAACAGTTAGATTTACAATTGTATAATTTTTCACAACTTTGACAATCAGGTTTAAATTACACCCAAAATTTCAATTTTGGATTTAAAATATTAATAAAATATGACCACTCGAATAGAAATTGTAAGAAGTTGGCTAATTGAATTAAATTATTTTTACCACTTTTACCAATTTGGTTATAAATATTACTAGTAAAGAAACTATTTCATTTTAACATTCAAAAACTGGTAGCTTTAGAGAAACAGCTTAATATTTTTGAAATTTGAAAGAAAAATTAATGCATTTTAGTATAAACTTTAAAAAAATAAACGTTGTTAATTCGTGATGTGAATTGCGTTAACCAATAAACAGTATAACAGGTAAAAAATACACATGTACATGTATATTATACGCCGTGGTTATAAATTACTGCCGTGTGCCAACTAATACATGTAGGTCCTTATTTTTAAACTTATGTCAAAGATTTTTATTCTTCAAAATTACAGACCTACTAAAGAAAAAAATCAATTGTTCCTTTTAAAAAAATACTTTAATAACGTCATTTTAGGTCTTTGATGTTATAAAGGGATTAAAAATAATTATTATCTTTTTGCGTTGCTTCAAACACTTCCTGAAGGTCAGGGTAGGTGACCCGTGGATTTTAATTTCAAAATGCCCCATTCTATTTAATTAAAAAAAAAATATCAAGCAATTGGAAAAAAACCCTGCCGAAACAATGCAAAAGAGGACCCATTTTAAGATTCCACTCCCCATTCCACTACAGCAAAAATAAAACAGAGAAATTAAAATAATTACTTGGATTACCCTCCTACCCTTTCCATATAGGCCTTTACTTAACACATACATACCTCTTCTAAAGAAGTTTCTTGAAGTGATGTCAAATTGGTTTTTATGCGTAAACGCCGAAAACAAAAACGTTGGAATACATTTTAAAATAAAGGCTTATATGATAATATGTGAGAAAATATTCAAAATATATGCTGGTTAATATACAAAAAATACATCATGAATTAGGACTTTTAATATACCGTACTATGTATTGCATCTGAAATTATCATCCACGTAATATATTTTAAAATATATTCTGACAAATAGGCCTATGTTACATTTATAGGATAAATAGTTGTCTTATCAGTACTGCTGGTGGATTTAGCACTTCGAGTTGCTTCCTTAATGAATGAAAACCTTTGAAAAATTCATCAGCTTAACTGAATAAGCCGAATACTAGTATAGTATCTACCATACGTTAATGTGCATGCTGATTGATATCATTTTTCTGAAAATAACGAAAGCTGCCTCCTTTAATTAGCAATCCCACATCGAAATGGACTACCTTAGTATACGTTTTGAAATATATATGAAGTTCGTGTGATGTGTTATGAAACATATTACAAATTTTAAATTTTGCCTCGATGTATTTTAACAAAATATACACTTTAACATTTAGTACAATATACATGTATATAAAGTATAGTCCGATGTTGACGAAAATTTATTATTTGTAATTTATTCTTGTTATCAAAAATTATAAACAGAAGTTTTCCTTTACGAAATATTGAATTAATTACACAACATGTACTGGTTTACTTACGTAATAACTACCCTGGTCTCTTGAATGCTAGGCGGACATTCTGCCACTAATCCACTTTGCTATATTTCACATAATATACTAAAAGTCCCAATTCAAGATATTGTTAGTACATTTCTAATAAATTAACTTTATATTTTTAGAATATTTTGTCACATATTATCTTATATATTTTAAAGTACACGTCCAATGTATATCACAGCATCATATGAACAGGGCACAACTATCCGGAACACAGTGATTTTAATATTATATAAAAACAAATTAAAACAGACAATTTTACCAAGAATGTGTGAAATTTGTTTTTCCTAAACAAGTCAATTATCACACCCGAAAATATAGGTTTTGGTTTCAAACTTCTTATGAAGACATTAATTCTTTTAAATTACAGGCCTACTAATTAAAAAAAATTTATTGTTCATTTTTTTATAAGAAAATTAATGACGTGACTATAGGTCTAAGATATTGCCAGACATACCTTTGGCTAATTAATGAGTGATTATTGGTTTCACAAAAATTTCGTCTGTAGTAAATCTGGATTAGAAATTGAAAGAAGTTGTAATTTTAATATTAGAATCAATACTAATACTTGATTTTAAATACTAGCCTACTAGTAAATAAAACACCCTACATGGTTTACGTTTGACATTGATAAATATCTCCTTTACGTCATCGTAAGTCTGATTTTTGCTACGGAATTTATTTTTAAAAAGTCAGGGAAATTTACTATGTTGGTCAGGGAAAGTCGGGAAAGTGAAGTTTTAAATTTTAGCCTAAACCCTGTATCCTAATTATTGTAATTATTAGATCAATTTTGGTTAAATTAATTGTATGGGGTGTGTTGATCGTCCCCCATGGTTTCAGCTTTGCTTTATGATTTCAAAATAACCCCGTTTATTGATACGAATTTTTATCGATAAAACGAAATAGTTTTTGAATTAAAAACCGCAGCTGAGAACCTAACACACCTGTACATTCCTCATCAATAATCCCTTCGATGCCCTTAAGGATCAGAGTCAAAGAGGGCAGCTAATTTAGGATGAGCCCAAAGGGCATGCTCTATGAAAATTTCTTTCTCTTAATGAGGAATTTGCAATTGTGTTTCCAATCTCTCAGCTCGGGTTTTTTAATTTTAAAACTATTTTTCGTTTGTAAATAAAAATTGGTATAAATAAACGGAGTTATTTTGGAACCATAAACCAAAGCTGAAACCCTGCACGGTGGATGATCAACACATTCCATATAAAATTAATTTTTTAAATAAAATTAATCTTAACAATTACAATGAGGATACAGGGTTTGGGGTAACATTTGAAAATTTACTTCCCTGACTTTTCCTGACCAACCCAGTTAATTTCCCTGACTTTTTGGAAATAAGTTCTGTAGCAAACAGAAGATATCTAACAATGACCAAAGTCATTTTGTTGGATTTCAAATAATTGCTGGGAAATTGCATTTTTGCTGGTAAATGTAATATTCATAAACAATGTTAATGAAATAAAATAAACAATAAAATGAAATAAAACGAAAGATTAGTTAACCTGCAATTATGTACAACCATGAGTTACCCTGCGGTTTATTAGGTTAACTATATTTTACTTTATTTCATTTCACTATTCATTTTATTTCATTTCAATTTTTATTTTATTTAATGTTACTTATCTTTTTATTTATGTTTAAACTTATATTTTCAATCGGTTAACCTTCCATTGTGTTTTTGTTACTCTAGGCCTACATTGTGGATTTTTGTCCATAATTAAAATATAAACATAGATGTTAAGCCAATGCCGAAGGCGAAAAGTGGACACAAAAAGCCTTGTTCGTGATTGTGGATTTTGAGCTACATTCTATTTTTAATGCATTTCATGAAATTTAGTGCGTACAATTAATTCAACAATTGCAATAAGTATTTGAAGCAAACATTTCTAGGCAAATGGCATGAGTCAATTTTTTTATTTCCGTTGGGGTCACTTTTGTCACTCAGCATTAATTTCGGACATTCCACCTGACAAAGTGACCACCCTC
>JAQIXS010001276.1:0-31729 GCA_034700785.1 Rossiulus vilnensis | reverse complement strand
AATAGAAAAATAGGATGCAAACATGCTGAAAATGCATTAGCAAGCGAAATGTTTGTTTGAATGAAATGGGAAAGAACTCAGAAATTAGGCAATAAAAGTCTTTCCGAAAATATAGCAACTAACTGGGTGTATTTTTTTAGAAAAAATGTGGGAAATACTTACTGGACCGTAATGGACCAGCAATGGGCAACGAGTAGATGGTAGCACTGCAAAAACAAAAAGGATTACACGCAAATCACTCACTATCGGCGGGCCTATCTGATTTCTGAACTGTCTGAATATCCAACTCAATCGACAATCGTGAAGGTGACTTTTCACGTGACATCATTTCATGACTTGTCATAAATGTCACTATATTTTTCTTTGTGAAAACCAAAAAAAATAACACGACTTAAACCCTTGCACTGGAATTGAAAATGGGTGGTTTTTGTGGGTAGGTGTGTAATAATTTTCAACCATTTTTACGAATTATTGGATAATTATTGGATTATCTTTCACTGAATGGAGTGGGAAGATTGGGGTGAAACCCCCACGCCTTGTGTTCGGGTCTGACCCGACTGGTTCACATTTGTTTCACATTTTCACAATGAAAATCTAGCGATATTCATTATCATGACCATACAAGTCAATACTAATGTAATTATTTTAAGGGGCAGTTTTCATGCGTCATAAGCCATGACTTTTTCATCCCAACAATGAATGTCACTACAATTTTTTCATGCAAAACACGAAATTATATGGATGACTTTTGGTTTCACAGACAAAACGTCATGACTTTAATGGCACATGAAAACTCACATTTAAGAATGTGTGACATTATCCACCGAAATACAGGGTGCGTCCAAATCCCATTAGAGTTGATAGTAAAATCACGGCCACAAATCGAATCACACAGTGGCCCTTTTATATAGGCACCATTCAGTAAACCAAGTGTCGACATAAAACTGTCCAATAGCCAGATGTAACCATAAAACCGACATGTATCTTTCTACATTGACAGCACCCAGACAAATCATCATTTGAATCAAAAGTGTTTTTTTTTCAAAGCACAATCAATATTTGATATTGTAAATCATACATGAATGTATACTTTCAAATTTACATGTAAATGCCATGCGAGCTCGACTGCACACACCTGTGCAAGTGATCACTTAATTATGGACACCGGTGAATGAAAACAACATGAACGTATAGTTGAAAATTATAAAATTTCAAATATCTGGAGGCTGCAAATTAGTGAAGTGCAGAAGTGTGCAGACACCGGACCCCAAACCCGGACGGCACCCAGGAACCCATTGTTTTTGAAAGCCATTTGCAGATGCCAGTGCATTTTAGGGAACAGGTGTTCATTATAGCTTTTGCGACATAATAGCCCATGAAAGTTATAGGAATTAATGAATTTCTCCCCAGCACCGTCGCTCTCTAGGGACGCTCAATTCATGGAATGATATAGTCGATTTGCATATTAATTTATCACCCACGCGGGACTTAACCTGATCAAATGTTACACCTGGATCACATTTGTTTCAGATCCATCAAAAACGATGCATGATATCTTGCTAAGGGGTCGGAAAATGGCGGCCACGGAGAGTGAATTCGGGTTTAATGAAAATGATGTCACCGCTTTCGATTTTCGGATTGAGACGAGTGCGTAGGGCGAGGGGCATGACGAAGAAAAATCAAAATGGAATAAAATGAGGAGAGATAAGGAATTAAAGAGGGTTTATTAGCGAAAGGGGGACGTAAAAAAACGGGGCTGCAGCATCAGATTGGCTAATTAATTGACATTCGGGGTAATTTTACGGCGGCATTAAAAGAGGCAAGTAAAGCGAAAAACGACACCGGTGTGACATCAACACAGTCAGTGACAAGTATTGACATAAGCCTCGACAATTCAGCTTTGGCAACAGTGGCCGTGCCAGCCCCTCTACTGGCAGGTGCAAATTTTAATAAAAATCATTAACTAAGACCCTCGAAACTGTCAACCCCCGAGTGACAAGTATACAGGATTAGGATTCACGTCACTTTGTTACCACCATTTGTATTTCAACTCAGCTGTCGATCAAATGTCAATCACTTCCGGTAATAGCATGGTACAGTGTGTATAATGTCACGTCGAGGTGACGCACCGCATTTCATGCAATTGAAGCAGGTGCATGCTCGTCAACATTGGCGCACAAACATTGGTGCACGTCTTGAAAGCACACAACCAACGAATTCTAATTCTATAGCTTGTCAAGAGTGACGTAATTGTGTTTATAAAACAAACTGAGCTGCTAATATTTTTCACCTCGCAATGTGGAATAATTCCTAGCGGATTTGTGGTTATACCTTTCTAGCTAAGAAATCTGGACGATACCTGGCATTCTGTTAAAATGTTCCATGAAACATTGTTAGAATGGATTTAATAAGTATGATACATTACATCTCGTTTTATGCACACTCCGGTGTCAGTGAGTTTTCAATCCTTTTTCAATGACAAAACAATCGGTTTTTCTTTTCTATTTTAAACAGTTTGTTAATGTAAAAATAACTTATTTTTAAGGTAGGTAAATACGTCGGAAATTCACTTCTTTCGCGAAATACGTTTGGTATTTTATAAAAATTACAATACGTACACCATACGCCGTAAATTAATTCACCCCAACCATAAAATTTAATCAATAACTTACTTAATGAAATCTCAAGGAATTTAATGGCCCGTAGTTACAAATACGCGAATACAGACGGAATGGTCTGCTCTAAAGTCCAAAGCAAAAAAAATACCTTTTACGGAAATGTTATGGCCCAAATAAAGACCAATTATCGTGGTTAATAACTGAACTGCTTAATCTCTAATGACGTATTGGAAGGTATGCGATAACAAGTCTCAAAGCCATAAAATATATGAAAACCTTATAGTTATTTAAAAACATCGAAATCCAGAATCTCCAGAATTGGAGATATGCAGTAGCTAAAGACTTCGAGCCATGCATATATAGTTGTTCTCTTAAATCTCTTCTCTCGCGATCAACCGTCGATACCGGCACTGCGTCCGCTAACTTGGGCCAAAACTAATTAAATTTCATGAATACAAATATTTTATATATATAATAAGAGCGTGAACAGAAACTCCCTGCCGTTTCCATTCGACTTGTATCATGCTTGCCATACGTTTTCATCACAGCAGTAGGGTATGACCAGCGCCATTAAAACGTGCAAAAGCATAATATGATTAATTCGGAGTCAATTTATTATGCAAATGAAAATTCGAAGAAACGTCAGGGTGGCCATTTTTATGACTGCCATTAAGCGAATTTTGAAAATAAGATGTCCTGAAGGGAAGGCGCTTAGAAGATCTCAGATTTACGGCGAGGCCGCACCAGACTTAAATCTCGGAGTAACATTTGCTTTTCTGGCATAATTATGCAAATGCGAACGAAATTGAAAATTAACAAGCTTTAGCATTTACCTCATCGTGGCAATACACTAAATTTGCTCACTGTTCTTGGATGCCAAGATTAAACCACAACGAGAAACGGGTTCAAAATGCCATTTTTTTCTCTTCTCATTAGCCCATTAAAGAAGATGTAAAAAATGATCAATTAAAAGTTAAACGATATGCGGTCGACAATATGTAGCTTATAAAGTGCATAAAATAAGATTAATCGACAATTAGGCCTACTGTCGATCATGGGAAACAGTAATTTCACTGCACGATATCATGTGAATTTCATGGAAAATTACTGTAATTTTTAGATCGAGCTTGGGATTTTTCTAAAACGTGCATCTACACTGTATACAGTATGTACATGTACATGAATAAAATTAGAGCAACAGACTTCATGTTGAAATATTTAGAAATTTCCTCAATCAACGAAAAATCATTCGAAAAATCAACAATTTCAATTATTCAAATTCTTTTGTTCAATCGTATTTAGGTTTATTCCATGCAACTTAACATCCACAACATGGACGTGACCCAATATGTTAACGTGATAAGATAAGCAGCTGATACATAATTTTGCAATTAATGTTAGTTGAATGCAAATTTGGAAAATCGCTGGCCAAATTTCAAGGTTTCGCTTGATTTTCTTTGTGACATTTCACGTCAAAACACAATGAAACTAAATCACATTGATAAATAAGGATTGCTTTCAGGAAACTCCATCAGCTTACGGGAAAATTATAGGATTTTCGTGATTATAGTTTTGTCCACCTGTCACAATCGGCTGGCTTTGCAGGGGGGAAATCGAGAAAATTATTTATCTGAATAAATAGCTAGGCATGCAGCAAGGTGAAAAAAGGGGCATGAAAAGTAATGTTTTCGTGTGTCCATTTACATCGCAAATTTGCATTGCATTTGAGCAAAAGACAATTAATATCCAGCTGGGAAAACATATCAAAAATAACCCCTTCAACCCAATTTCGACATAAATCTGAAATGTTACTTCCCATTATGAAAGTATCTCACTTTTCATAGGTTTTCAGCAAAGGCATAGGGTAGGGGGTTCAAACTTCAAAGGGAAGCTGAAGAAACCCAACATCGGCATGAAAAGCGAACGAGCAACATATATAAAACCATACTAAATCCGAATCCAATTTAAATTTCTACTTGTTTTTCCCTATGCCTTTTTAATTTAAGTTATTACAATTACAAATGTACTAAACTAATAGTAATAATACTATAGCTCCCGAGGGTATAATAAAACAAGGGGATAAGGCATTGCCCGTCTAGATCATACCAAACAGGGATGCCTTTCTGCATAATAAAAGAAATATTTTTATACCCTTTTTTCATACAGATGTTAGATATGTACGTACAAAAGACAAGAGAGTTAGATTAGCATTGCAAATAATGGAACAGTAAATGGATGGAAGATGATACACGTGAACATGTAGGCCTATATAGTTAATACGATACGAAGTTTTAGAGAATAGATTTAGTATTTGATTTTTTCTTTAACGATAGTCTTAACGGTACAGTATATACATGTACATGCATGTTAACTCCACAGTCATTCGCAATTTCCGTTATTTATAATCAACATTATTCTTTGTTGTGTGCATGATGGCAGCACGCTATTTTATAGCAAGCAAGAAAACTGAATTATTCACCAATAAGGTTCGGTGCAGGTCCGCAAAACCTGTTGATTATCTGGAAACAATCGCCCATAACATAAGAAAATAGTTCAACATGTATGTATATACATGTATAGTGAAACCTGGCAAAATGACCACCTGCTTACGTTGACCGATTTCTTAGGATCCCTTGAAAAATGCCTATACTGCTAATGTTATTTTTTTTTGCTCTATTGACCACCTGACCACTTTGACCATTGACCACTTTTTGGGGTCCCTTCGAATATTGACCGCTGAAGGGTTCTTTGTGCGTCAACACGCTTTACGTAGGCCTACGCGTATTTAGCTAAGAAAATGCACCTTGCCGCCCGAATGCACATTAGTCAGGGAAATACGCCTATAGGAAAATTTCCCTTGAAGTGTATATGAGCAACCATAATAAGTTGTGAATTGTTCGGACAATTGTGTAAACTGTATTCAGAATGCAAGTTTCCTACACGTATGGCAATTACAAATAAAAGTTTAGTAGATTTACACCATATTACTGGTGTTTTCTTTAAAAATTAAAATTTACAATACAAATTGTTAAAGCTAAAAGATGAAAACTTGATTGGAAAATTAATTGTATGTACCTTTGATTTTGCTGATGCCATACAAAAATACATTTCACACTTCAATTAAAAGAACTCAATCTTAATCATATTAAAATCTTGAATAAAAACTTAATAAATACACGTACATGTAATATTTAAATGAAAGTGATGAAAATTAACTATTTTGATACATTGACCACCTGACTAAGGTGGCCGATTTTATCCGGTCCCTTGGGTGGTCACTATAGCCAGGTTTCACTGCATTTGTAGGACTCCAATTCAACTTCAGGACCGGATGGCTATAAGTCTTATAATGCCACCATTTTATTGCTCCAAAATTGACGCAGCTCGTTTTCAAGAAATTGTTAGAATTAAAAAGGCAACGCGAAATATCAGTGACCAAATCCAATTTTACTTATAGTTCGAAAAAAAAAAGAAGATGAAAATGCGGGCGGAATAATAAAATAAAACACAAAAGCTAATCAGAACTAACCACCGAAGTAGCGATTTCCAAGCAACATTCAGAAAAGCTAAAGGAAAACAAGACTTCCAATATTAGCTAGGCTCGCCCATGGCCGGTGGTCATTTGATTTGCTCGTGGGTATAAATTGTGAGCACCTTGCAATGACCATTCGCCCAGTGCAGCTAGCGTCTAAGCAGCAGCAGCAAACAACTTATGTTTATCGTGTGGCTGCATTTATCCATACGCATTTGCTAAGATTAAGTTTCGCAGAGGGTGCGTTCGCAGGGACGAGGCGGCCTAACTCATATATGCTTCGATGGAGCTCTCGCCAATGGATAAATGTCCAAAAGTGGGGGTGGGGATGCAGGTCGACATGTTTTCTTTTCCCCATCGTCACCTCTCCCTCGCAATGGATTTCAGGGGGCAAAGAATCATTGCAAATTGTCTTGCCATACGAATAAAACGCCGAATGAAAAAAGGTTATGTCTTCACATCTTGACCGTTTCATTCATTTTCTTTTTACTTTTAACTGAAGATGCAAAAGGACAGATGAGAAGTTAGTGGTTTTCTCTAACACCTCTTTTCTCACTGGTCATTTCGAGAGTGTTTTCGCCTTTTACATTTGGTCATTCATTTTTTTGTTGAAACTTTCAAAACAGGTAGCCGAACTGAGAGACCACTCGAAGATGGTTCCCGTTGATAGATATATGGCGATGGGCTTTGCAAAGTAGAAACAATAAAAGACCGAATCTGATATAGATGCCCATGCAAGAAAGGTAATTTTAAAAGGTCGTTGCGAGAAAAAAAGCGTCGAGTCCAGCCTAAAACCGTCTGTCACCTTCTTTACTCGCTTTCTAACAACCAAACCAATCGTCGCGAATCGTAATTCACTTTCTGCATTAAAACCCATGCTACGGAGGTGAAAAAATCCGCCTCGCCCCTCACCCCAACACCCAAATTCAATTGTGTATCAAACCCCCCCAAGAATTTACTGATGATGAGCGCAAGCACCCTAAACAACGGTTTTCTTCGTGGAAACGCAGGCGCGCCAATATTTTGCGCATTTTATGGGCTTCAGGATAGGGGTTGAACGACGGTTCCTGGGAACCGTATTAAACCCAGGCCTCGGTGAAATCCGCACTAGTCCCCGGATTAAATTTAAACTAATCGACTAAAACCTGCCATATTGTAACTCAAGTTTACAACAAAAACGATCATTTATTGCCACACGTCACTTTTTTGTCCACATCCCCATCACGTTATTGCCCTCCTCCCCGAACTCCCAAAACGCGAACAAAGCGCAATAACACTGGACTTTTTCATTTGCTGAGCAAGTTAAAACGATTTTTACATAATTAAATCATGATCGAGTGAGCCATTCCGAAGTCCTTACGCAAAGATACGCTCCAAATTCCAATCCAAAGTAAAAAAATATATAGCAAGATTTAAAAAAAACCAACAGCACATTACGTGTTACCTTCAGAAGCAATATTAGTGAAATCACATCAAACTAAAACCAGATGCAATTGCTTACCCAAGCTTTCACAATAAAAGTTGAGAGAATTTAAGACTGTTCAGGGGCGTAAGAATAATTTTTAATGTAAGTCAGGTCATGATTTCAATGTCCATCTCCCCATGGCCATCTTCAAATCTTTATGTCGATTGACCAAAAACAACGATAGCCCTATAATAGATGAGTGTTTTTGGAGGGCAGTGAGAACGTGTTTGATGAAGTTGCGAGGGGCCTTTATCCGAGAAAAAATATGGGCAGGCCTATATGGCAATGCATGTGACGTGAAGGTGTAAAACAAGGGAGGGCAGATAAAGGGAAAAAACAGCAAGAAGGTGAGGGTGATAAGGCCAGTGGGTGGAAATAAGTAAAGTCGGGCAAGCGAGCCAATAAGATGGATATATAGGAGCAATAGCATAAGACACAAAGCAATTGCAATGCCATTCAATCTCAGAGACTCTTAAGTTGGTCAGAGTAGCTTGCGAAGATGGGGAGTTGAAAGTGAAGAGGGATCAGGAGCAAACATCAGTACTAGTGGTCAGGTGTGTGTATGGATCCGTGTTAACCATTGGCATAACTGTTCGGCACAGTGGTCGAAGGGGGAGGGCCAGCAGAGCAGGCAAAAGAGGGGGTTATGGGAAAGGTAGGATTAGCTTGAAGAATTGATGGCAACAGCGGTTGAGACGTGTAATTCAGTGTCCCAAAGCCCAATGTCTTTTATCTGGATCAAAATATAGAGTGAGGAAAACGATGAACACCTCCACAGACACGCACGCAACGCAGGCGTTCAAGAGTCGAGAAAAAAAGCCTGAAATCCAACTAGGCCTAAAGTGAGTCGACTCTCATTTTCGGACATTGCGTGCTTTTTTTTCGCTCTGTCTCCTCCGACTCAATCAGAGCAAGGTAACTTTATGGACTCCAATGAAGTTGAGGATAAATGCACCGAAGCTTACATAGGTAGACTGAACAAATTCTAACTAAAAATGTTAGCTTCTCATTCTGACACCCAGCACCACAATTTCTCGGTCGCAAATAAAGTCAGGAAAAACACGAGAACAAAAGCCTATAAATTGGTAAAAGACCATGCACATAAGCTGATGCGCATAGTCTTCAAAGACAACGGAAAATAGACTTGGTTCAAATTGACAACGAAGACGCGAAAATCGCAAAGGCACTGCAAATATAAGAACACGTTTTAAGCTTAGTTTTTCAACCAGCTAAATTTCGAGATTTTTCGTCACAACTATAAAAGTTGTATTATTCTAGCCAACATAGACCTACAGATAAGGAAATTCGAATATGCACGTATCAGAATCAGCACCAATGATTATGTAAACTATGCATTCATGCATATTACAAAATATCAGGTTACAAGCAAAGGTGTAATCCACATTTTCACTCTGAATGTACATGTATATTTACAATATTACACCATAAATTATCACGTATATTGCCAAATGCTTCGAATTGATAATCTACATTTAAACATTTTCTCAATAGGCCTATAGGTTAAGCGCTTTTTTCATCGTTATTTAAACATTTCACCCAGCACCTTCATTGCCCAATATTGAGGTATATAACAAAAACATACTGTAAAACATCTTCTATTTGATGTTCAATTAAGAGCATGGATATATACATTATTCTTTAGCCTACTCTTACTACATTCGCGATATATTTTATACACAGCATGCACTGCTGCAGAATATGAATGAATATACAAACCATGTGTTAATACACATCTTAGTCGATTAGAATCGAATTAATCGCAATGGTCTGAAATATAATTTCAAACATTAATTTCAACGCACAAGACACATTTTACACAATATGTTTTCACTCCCAAAAAATCCCGTATTTTTGAGAGCATGTTTTGTAAAAGTATTATTAACGTGGGCCACAGGCCGAAGTCTATGAAAACTATCAAAATAATTCAATGGGAAGACTCGTCCAATGCCTCAATCTCGTGGATCACAATAGAATCTAATGTAACCAGGGTTCCCAAGTATCCATTTGGGCCTCCAAGATCCGCTGGACAAGCACGGCTAATTTCTCTTTTTCCAGCAGCATCCCGACTTCATTACGTTTTGATGTCCTTCCTGTCTCCCATTTTATATAAAGACAAATGAAAAAGTCACCAAACCCAATTCATTATTTGTCTCCATTGTCCTTCTTCGGCCTCGTGGACTTTCACGTTTTAGTTATAATAGCTCGATTATTACAATGCCCTTCGCTTTCATTTGTTTTAACACCTACATGTACATGGATGGTGGATGGCAAGAGTTTGTGACGTCTAGAGAGCATCGGAGCAGTCGGTGGCACTCGAGGGCCCTCCTTAAACGAGCTTGAAAATGGAACCGCTCACGTCATCCCCCTCTCCCAATGCATCTCCGACGTATATGCCCATAAAAATGCAATAATTTGATTTACACAAATTTCCTTATTAAACTGGGGGAAGATGTATACAGCTGAAGGGAATATATACTCAATTGGCCATAAAGCGCGCCTTGCAGTGGGAGAGTTTGTTCAGCCAATCCGTGGCATTTGCAATGGGGGAACAACTTCTGGTCGATATTAATAATTTAGCTGTACATACATAAAAAGTCAAACGAGGATAAAAAGCGTTCCTTTTTAAATATCACATTATGCGCTAACTGCATGCTTAGCAGCGCATTGCCAGCTACACGAGGAAACGAGGTGAAATATCTTACGAAATACTGGTTACAGTGGATTGGATTGCCTGTGCGGAACACGAAAAAGGCTTAAGATTCCACTTTTTGGCTTGCATTTCAGCTGTTGTGTAGCAAAATAAGGTTACATTGTTTATAAACTCCGTGCACAAAGACCGCCTTTTACATAAATGAATGCCTGGCTTATAGAAGTTGCCATACTTACCGCGTTAGGTAAATGAAAATTCTATGAATTAGAAAAAAAAACTTTCGTCGAGTTATTTGCTAAAACTAAAAGAAATAAAATTAATTCTCAGTTTTTGAAATATATTCTCACTACGTCTTAATCTATGCAATGAAGGCGTAAAAAGTAATACATGTATTTTAATTCAGCAATTAAGCTAGTTTTCCCCACGTACTCGAATGCATGCTCCACACAAAATCTGCGATAAAGATGTTATACCGTAACTGTTTCACTTTCATGATATAAAAAAACAATGCGCAATGTTGCATTGCATATAATCATTGTTTAGCTCATATACATTCTGTAATACAATGAAAATGTTCAAAAAGGTACATTGCGTTCGTATACATGATGTTAATTCTTATACAGGGAGTGTAATTTTTTAAACAACAACAAATAATTCAAGTTATTTCCCTCTGAAACAACGTATATGAAAAGTGCGGTTAGTAAACATTGAGTTTGTGTTGAAATATGATTGTACGCCCGCATTTAGCCTTAACTGAAATTAAATAATTAAAGCAGCATGCTTTTCAGAAAGATAAATGAGAAATTTGGCTCGATTCTCCAGGATAATCCGAAGCACTGCAGCCCCTTACGCCCTCCTCTACCCAAAACCCTCAAATACAACACACACCACCACAAATTGAATTTGATCAATAGCATTTAATCGAAACCCTACATGGGATAACCCCCTATTCAAGTTTCCATTATTTTCACTATGGGTTATTTCTCGTTTAGAAAAAGGGCTCCCTTCACCTCACTATCAAATCCGTGCATTAAAAGGACGGTAACACATATATGCGTGCAAATAGGGCGAGGGAACAACTTATTCATCAGCTGTTAACATCGAGTATAAACAGGCGAAATAGGCACACTTTTCGGCAATTTATATCGAAAATCACTCAAAAATGGCGTATCGAATGCATTATGGTATTTCGACGCCCAGTTTCCCAAAAATCACAAAAGGGTCACCAACACAACGACTAAGGAAAAATGCATTTTAAACAGGCATGAACATTAGGCCACATCCATTCTATTCAGCCTTTATCTGAGGATTCAAAATGTTTAAATAATTCTTTGCCAGACATTTGGTGACAAAGGTTTTGCTATCGTTCGCATTCATGCACTGAAATACTAACAAAAATTCTTTGAAGAATAACACTGGCTCAATTTAACTACACTCTGAAATTTGATCATTTTCTCAAATATATAATCGTGATTAATTTAATACTTACAAAATTTATCTCCTTTATTTTATTCAAATGTTAAAACTACAGAAGACATACTGCACTAACATTTACAAATGTGGTCGTTGATGAGGAAAAACTAACTTATTAACCAACTGTCTATAGAGGTCTCGTTTTTATCCCCATGAAATATCAGATGCAGCAGAGTTGAATTGAGTTATGTAATTTATTACACCGGTCAATCGATATTGCGAACCAATCCTTATTTCCAGATACCTGTCATCCACGGGACTATTTTCCAAGTTCATCTCGGAAATTTATAATCAAATGTTTTGACAGAGTTGGAATCGTTATCCAAAAAAGTAAAATGGCGACACGAGCTCTTAGAGGACCTATAAATTATCCTCCGAATGACTCTTTATCATTTCGTATCCGTTTGCTCTCAAGTCGTTTATGTCTTATTCATACATATACATGGGAGTCCAGCAATTGCTCATCTAAGATGGATAGGTATTAATTTGAACAACAACCATAAAGTGCTTCATAAGAAAATATTTATGTAGTCCGCACCGAAAACTGAAGCCTTTTTATATGCGAGATATGACGTGCATCATCTTCGAATAAATCTATAGACTTTATTGTGGCGACATTAAAAGTACTCCTATAATGGCCCTGGTAAATTAAACTAAACATCTTGAATCTATTCCAGTGCATTTGTATGTGAATGTTGATCAAATCACGCGATAAATGACCAAGTATACTATTTCCAACATTCCAGTTTTGAAATACATTAAAACCTGGCTGTAGTGACCACCCAAGGGACTGGACAAAATCGGTCACTTTAGTCAGGTGTTCAATGCATTGAAAAAAAGTTAGAAAAGTAATAAAAGAAAATTGTTGTTCCAAAATTTTTACTCCAAAACAAAGTTAATTATCATAACTTTTATTTGAAAATTACATTAGTTAGGCCTACAAGAAAGCACCAGTAATACGGTGCAATATTAAATTTACTAACATATCATATCATTTGAAATTACGGTATGGAACTTACATTAGGAAGACATAGTTATCAAAATTGTCGAAAAAATTCACAGCTAATTTATTATGGTTGCTCATATGAGCTTCAATGGAAATTTCCCCACAGGCGCATATTTCCCTGTCTAAAGTGTATTCAAGCGACTAGGCGCATTTCCTTAACTAAATACGCGTCCCTAGAATGCATTTATGCACACAGAACCCTTCAGTGGTTAATATATGGAGAGTTGCTATAATATCAATATGCTGTTTCAAGGGACCCTAAATATCGGTCAATGTAAGCAGGTGGTCAATTTCCAGGATTCATGCCGCTTAGTGGGCCTATGCCCATATTCTTGCACATGAATAATTTGTCTCTACGGGTGCCCAAAACATTTTTTTAAATCGAAGGCAATCCAGATGTTTTTTATTTAGAAAACGTTACCACATATTAATTATAGCGTTTGACATTGACAACAGCATACTACTGTACGTGGTTTTATTTTTCGTGATGATGATTTTAATGCACAGATGAATATTATATAATTACGGCATCAAAATAAAACGCCTTTATTTTTCTAAAATGTATTTAAAAATAAGTCAATGGAATTACAATATACTGGCTTAGAGAACGTATGCTGGTTTATTCGAAAACAAGGTCGGAAACAATTGTTTTACAAACATTTTCGGTTTCAGTATTGTAAAAATTTGTTTCCATCAAAATATTAGCGAAATCGCTTTTACTACACATACCACTTAATCGACGAGCAAGTCAGCAAAACGTGCTAAAAGATAAATGAGGTTTATTTAAAGTATTAATAGTTCACAACTGGTAAATTTATATACTGTAGTTCTGCCAATTGCTTTAAAAGTTAAGCTTTCAAAATGTTCTTTGGCAATTCAGAGAGGACTTCAGAATGAACGGGCCCACCAGCTTCTGATATTTCCGAACGCCACTTAAGACGTGCTTAATTCAACCTTTAGTGCGCTTAGCCATGCAACTCGTGACTAAGCGACACCGTTAACTTATTTGAGGTTTTTCCATTCATCATTACCGGTATCTTATTCGTCGCTCCGATAATAACGAGCTAGACTTTCGCATCTATTTATTATTCTCGCGCATACATCTAGCAAAGCACGTCTATGGGCCTCCACGCTTGATCCTACATCGCCTGCCTGCCTCCCTCCCTTCCCCACCCCCCCACCCCTCCCCCCGTTCCTCGCTCTGCTCCCCTCAGACGCGCGTGTGTGGAACCCTATGAAATATTCGCTGTTGTTCTTAGCTTTACCGTGTTTAACAGTCCATAACCAACACTCGGTAGTTATGTTTAATGTTGCTAGACTTCAACTCATCAGTTCCCCCATAAACAAGCAGGTAATGACGCTCTTAATTCATTCAATGTAACCACGTCTTATTTTTCTTCCTCCTCATCGTCGTCGTCATCATCATCATCATCATCATCATCCCTGCCTTCTTCCCCATTTCATATTAACGAATCATTCCTCCTAATTTTAAGTCGGCCTCCCTTCGTCTTGCCCCCCAACACGCCCATCCCCTGTGTCTCATCCCCCATTTAAAGAGTTCTCTGCTTTCCATTCTGACAACAATCGACTGTTGTTTCTGACTTTTAATTCGTGTACAATTTTCATCAAAGTCAAAAAGTCTCATTTCGGTCTTTTGATCCAGAACGATCTTAATAGCATCTTATCATCCAGTTATGTTCACCTCTGACATTGCCCCGAGATAACACCTTCGATCCGCACCCCTTTCATCTCACTTTTGTTCTGCATCTGCAATAATATTGCAGCGCACCTCCCCCTCAACCTCATCTACAAAGCAGGCAACGTGCATGAATTCATTTTCCCTAAAATCAAAAGTTCATTCAAGTTCACATTAGTTTTGCAAAAAAAATTTCACCAAAACTATATAGCATCTTTAATACAATAGACGCCGGTCCGATTTCCATGAATGCACCCTAGATGAACATTGCGTCTTGCTTTAGCCCAAATTACAAAGCGCGTGCACCCCAATATTGTATTTCACCTGAATAAGGATAATTTATAGGAGAATGAACGCAGGGTGAAAGTAAATCCAAAGCTATTACATTTCAAGAATGAAAGGTCCCCGAATTGGTCAATAAATTATTCGCCAAGGTTTTCAAAATATTCAATCGATTCTTCCCATCAGAGCTGGGAAAATTATTTATTTTATTCAATCGCAAATACGATACTTTAAAAAGGGTTTAGTTTGTTACTATACGACATTTAAATACGACTGATGAAAGAGATTAGCGCCGAGCTAATTTACATGCAATAAATTAAATTTAGAATACATTTTCAACATAATTAAATCTAATTGACAATCACATCTTGAGTGAAGCATATGATTCGCAAATAATCACACGCTAAATCCCAAACATTGCGAAAAATATATGAAACTAATTTAGCTCTAGTGTAGGAAAAATAGAAAATTACTCCGTTCCCATTAAAACATCAAGCAAAAATACTGAATTTGTTATAATTGGTACGATATAAATAAAAATACATTTCTTTCGAGTATTCACAGGTGCAAAAAGAACAAGTTTTCCAAGGACAGCGCCACTGATTTCACGGAAAATAAAATTACTAAGAAAGCATACTGTTAAAATGGTAAAGTAATAAGTTCTTTGTAAATTAGCAAAAACTCGCAGCCAACGTACGTTAGTAGCAGGCATAAATCAGTATATCAAAAACAAAAACTAATAAAAATTTAAATTGTAGCATAGCCAAAATATATTTTTTTAAGCAATTTCCCCCAAACAAAACTAAATCAGATAAAAATACTATTAAAGCTGAATGAACATGACTCATTAAAACAAGCACGTACATTTTTATAGGCATTGATCTACGCAAGGTCTGCGTGTTTTAGACAAAATAGTTAATTCCCGTTAATATTTATTTCAATCCGCCTGTAGCAAACAACCAAATTATTTGATAAAATAAACTTTTCTCGAACGTATATAGTTAGTATTTTCCGATGACTTGTCTAGATGTAAACAGGCCCGATATTTATATGTTCAACATATGCGTTGCACACGCAACTTACTCCATTGTTTCAGCAGCGTTACACTTTTGAATATATGAATCACGTTTTTATAGCGCGACACTTGTGTATTTTCGCAAAAAATATCAACGTTTTAGGAAGTCCGTTTCCCAAATTTGCTCCAGGATTGATTTTCGAAAAAGTCAATTCATCGCGTATTTAACTGGCAGTCTGTTTCAGCAGCGATTTCGGTACTCTAAAACGTGTTACAAATGGTCTTTTATCAAAAACAAATGTATTTGAAATCAATATTGATTGTGCAAAATGAAACCTAATTTGTCTTCCGTACCCCTGCAATCGTTCTTCAATGGTACTTAAATGCTTGATACAGTCTTTTAACACGTGGAAAAGATAGAGGGTCTTACAAAAAAAAACCGACTCTGGCTACATAATTGATATCATTTTTCTCCCAACTAAATCCACTGCAATGGCACCAACAATTACACAACATTTATTAAAAGTGAAAAAGAAAACCCCATCATTTTAGAAAGTGTCAATTGCAGCGTGGATAGTACAACAAGTAAGGAAATGGGAAATACGGGATTAAATAAATAACAGAAAAAAATCATAAAAGTACCACCATCCTCTCTTTCTTTTCTCAATCCCATTCTCATAAGAGCAAAAGTTATACAAGGAATAAATCCTGGAAAGCATTCGCTAAGAACTTGTTTCTTACGACATATCTAACAAATTAAAGGGTCGATAAATAATGAACTCATAAAATATCGACATGAAAAGAAAGCAGCGATAACAAAACGAAATAAGTTGCATTTGGTGGAAGGAAGTTGCCCTGCAATGAGACCCCACCTGCTCTTAAAACTCACCAAAAAATATGAGGTAAAAATGGCAGATGTCAGAATCACATGCGCCCCATAGATGTCTAATAAACTGTTGTTTCAGTAATGCAAAATTCGAGAAATCAAGGTTGGGGCAATCGGAATGGCCGAAATCATACAATAGTACCGGTAGTTTACCAAACTAAAGGTTACTGATTAATGTGTTGTGATGTCAGATGAATTTTCCTTAATAACCACCACACAACGTTAGCTAATCTTTAATATGCTTAAAACATTGCAAATAAGCAAGTTTTGCAATGTTTTAAGCATTCAAAATGGTCACGTCTACAACTTATTACACAATGACATCAACATTTGCGGCAACCCAAAAGTTGCAAGTCGATGACTTAAAAGCTCAAATTATACAACTTACAAATAGCACAAATTCAGACGTATGCGATCATTGAACTTTAAACAATAAGTATCAAATATCGGTGTCGTTTAATGTAATGCATATGAGCAGTCCTAAAAATTTCACTAAACGTAAAAGCCTTACCAACGTTTTGACAACAGACGTGCTATAACTCGGTGTTATAGCTGCAGGAGTACTAAAAGAGTATGCCTGCTGATGTAGGCCATGCAAGCTCTTCAGCGAAACAAGGCATGAATATCCTAACCAGAGTTCCGCAATATCAATCAAAATCCTTCGAGTCCAATTTCAGCGTAGTGTTTCAGCCGATAAATGGATGCATCATTAATTCATTTGAAAATCATGATCAATTTATGGTCGTTGCAGGAAATGGCATAAACAAAAATTGCTAGTTTTTTGCTCTCGGGCGCCTTATTTGCTTTCGATTTGAGGGAAGGAAGCTCAAGACATGAAAACAGAAGAACGAAAAGGGAAGCTGTAAATAATCCCGAGCCCAGTAATTAATTTCTTTGTGATCGTGTCTATATAGCCTGCCTCCCACGAACGCGTTCGAGGCGGGGGGCAGGTGGTGGGTCTTGGAGGGGGGACCCCACCCCACCAAGTGTATAGATATAGAAAAACAGTTCCCCATCCGCCATTTGGGAGAGAGATGGCCACTTACAATTACCTGACAAGAAACCGTGTTTTGGCTACGATTTACGAAGCCCATATCTTTGAGGGAGCACTATGTCTAATAAGCTGAACAGGCCGACCATAATTCAACAAAGCTCTCGTCTCAAACATCAAACGAATAAGAACACGGAGCAGCGTTATATGGGAGCATTAGCCAAAAAACGAAATGCCAGCCAGATAGGGCAGTAGACGAAGATGACGAGGGAAAGGGAAAAAAAAAAACGAAATCCAGAAGAAACAAAAGTTAAAAGCTATTGTCAATGAAAGAAGAGCGAGCATTGCCAGAATCGGAATGACAATCATCATCATCTTCGCGATCCCGAAAAGAGGAGGGGAAGATCTTCGTCCTACGGATGGCTATCATCGGAGATCTGAAGGAGATCAATTTGAAACTGCGTGGAAACAACAACGAAGAACAATTGATGCTTTTGGAGCAAAGCGAGAAATCCGTCAAGCGACAATGCGCACCAAAATGAGTTCAAAAACACGAGGCTTGCGTCAGGTGAAATTGGGCGAAACAATTGCGTGGCGTGAGTTGACCTCCGACCCCTTGATCACTGCGAATGCCATCCACGAAGGATTAAGAAGAGAAATCTGCCAAAACGTGCTGCTTTCACGGCATATATTACAACCATATAATAAATACACTTGTAATACGATTGTCATATCTTATATCGATTTCAGCAACTTGTCACTGAATCCAGTAAAGTAGTCATAATGTCTATTTTTATTCTCGTCTAAATTAGAATTAATAAGCATTCCAAAGAATAGCCTCAAGTTATCAGAAATTCAGTTTGGCGATGATGATGGTGACCATCAAAATGCGGTGGTAATCTTTGAATAAAGAACAACAAAATAAAATGGGTTGATGGATTACACCCTCCCCCATCACATGGTACATATTTTCTGACTTGAATTGAATTATGCAAAGAAAATGTCATACACTACCTAACTACAGTTTTAGCAAATATTTCTATTCAGGATTACAAATGTCTTTTTCTCAATACGAGCGTTTGTGAGAAAGGTTAACTGAATCCACAGGAACAAACACAGCTTCTTAGATACTGCAAAACACATACCGAAAATAGGTTTGGCAATTTTTGGGAGATAGTCAGTTTTACTCTTTTTAAAATTAATATTAACTTGAGCTTGGAAGAATTATTGGTAAAGTAGTTACGTCATATGCAATCTGGGTGATAATGGCAAAGGATGGCAATTTTTATACCATCATTAATTTTATCCTAGTTTTGCATAAATCTAAGATTTCCAAATTATGAAAGAACGACCTTTACACGCGCAATATTGGGTGGCAAAACTGCACGTGATTGAAAGGACCCGTCATGAAAACACAAACAAGACGATAAATATCCCAGTCCCCACCCGCCCATCACACACACCATAGAACATAAGACTATCGATGCATAACTGCCCATCACAAATCAAGCAGACAACCCTATACCGATATAAAGCTGTGGCTAACAGTGTTTTGGACAGTCGCAACGACTACTAAAGCAAGACGAATGAGCGTGGATGGTATTTAAAATATCGAAAACGGAAGAAATTAAGTTGGTAAAGAAAGGGGCCAGGGGCAATCCAAATGAGGAGGGGACATAGTTAACAAAAGAAGGGGGAGGGGGAGGGAGGTGAAGGAGGATGGGAAAGGAAGGAATGGATGATGTGCTGTTTGCACCATAAAATGCATTCGTTGCCTACCATATAACCTGTGATTTACGGGGATCAAAATTTACTACAGGCGTGTGTTTATGTATAATGTAATGTCAAAAGAAAGGGTATTGCATTGGGCTGGCTAATGGCGGTGCTAGATGGGGCCTGCGTGCGATTTGAATCATCGTCGTTCGCAGCTGTTGGTTAAAACGACGAGTTTTAACAAAAGCAAAAGGCTCGCAATAGCAATGCACATATATATTCGCGTCTATATATATTTCATCCATTTCTATATATTTATATAGAAAGAGAAAGGCAGGCAGGCTGCAAGAGAGTTAACAGTTTTAGCTCGTTCCTTGGAATGCTGTGCAAACTCTTTTAATTACAACCTTCTTGGGTTTGTTAATGGGCAAGCGCCCGAGCGCAAAAGGCAATTTGTGTAAATTTTATCGTAGTACAACCCTGGCTTCTCCTCTATGATTAAGACACTCTAATTGCACTCATTGCAAAATTTATGTCATCCAATATAAACATGACGTTCAAAACGATACTTTCACTCTTTTAACTCATGCCCACCACGGATGAAACCGTCGGGAACGGGGGCCGATCCCTCACTCCAGTGCTCGCGAACTCTTAAATTTTCACCAGAAGCGCCTCCTTCATCTGCTTGTCATTCTTGGGCCTCCACCTCTTCTTTCCTTAGGCCTAAATTAAGGGCTTAATGTCTGCAACCCCATTCTATCAACAACCGCATCAAAATCGGCTTCCATTGATGTCATCGTTGCAGCAGCTCCACGACGTCATCTGGATTTCAACACAAACCACTTGAGTAAAATTCAGTGAATTATTGAAATTTGCAATTGGGATAAACAATGCGATGCTTTACATACTGTACGCTCGGCGATCAATTACCGTACTGTATTAACTCGAATATAACACGCTCTTTTTTTTCAGAGAAATTTAAATAAACATTAGGGCGCGTCTTAATATTATGTACAAAGCAAATGCGATTTTACGGGGAGCGATCGTAAAACATGTAAATGCTATTTTGGTGAACATTGTAAATTGGAAGTTATTGCTTATGCAGAGGCAAACTCAAACCAGCATTGTACCTCGATTTGATGTATGAAGTGTTGTTTTACTTCATACAACTTGTACATCAGCTATAAATGTAAAAAAAAGCGTAAGTGCGTCTTAGATTCAAGTAGGAATATTTTCCCCCAAAAATTTCACCCTTAAAATTCACAAATGTATGCAATTAGTCAGCAGGTAATTGTTTCAAAATTCATCCATTTAAAAATAACAGCATGTTCAATTATGACAGCACTTAAGTTTGTTGTGAGACAATTCGATGTTGCACTAGCTCTTGAGTCCCACACGCCACAAAAAGTTAACGTCATTATTTGGTTAAACATTTCAACATTTTAAATATTATTAAAGCAATAGGAAACGAATTTGAGGCATTTCTCTACACGCGTAGGAGCTAGAAATTCCTAAGAAACGTAAATGAGTAGCACATTCGTTGGTGAATTTAAGCTCGCAAAATGCAATCCTAGAGCCTCGTTAATACAGTTAATTTAGATTGCAAATTCAGATTCGTGTTAAAGCACTGTTGCAGTATGCTGTGTTTACAAATAATAGACTAGAGTTACACCTGAGCGATGCAATTAATTTGATGCCAATCTAAATTAACGAAAAGGCAGTTGAAAAGGAGCTCGCAGATTGCAGCCTGGCAAATGTACGTTCAACGATTCAATTTGATGCTAGCAGCACTAAACATGCATCATCGCCATATACGTGACTTATTTTATGACGCCACCCAAACTGAAGAGATGTTACCTGAATCGCTTGTTGTAACTCAACAAACAAATTATGTTTGAGAGGTGATCGTTCGACAGCATTAAAATTCAGCGATGGCAGTTTCACTTGACAAGAAAACAGACTAACAGTCAAAATGGCATCCATCGCAGTTTTACTTTTTACCTACCTTCCAAAAATCATTTAGGAATTTGAGGAACTTCATCGGTTACTTTCCCCTGCTCGTTACCATCATCCTGTAGTTAATTTTGAAAATTAACCCGAAGAATTTACGTTTACCTTCGATTTAGAAAAAAAAATAGCGAACGGTTCACAAATTGGCTGTCAACAAAATGCCAGCTTCACGAATTCTTTTCGGCATTCGCTTTCTGGTCTTTTCTCGCGGCGCTTTAAATGATGACGCTTAAAGCTAATTAACTTGACATTGTGAAGGTCATCTTAGAATGCAGAGCAGCTTTTTGGCCAATTTGCATTCGCTGACAAACCAAGGTCCGGTGAAATGCCCCGATTATTAAAAATTGAAACTCGTTCGTGTTTTCATTGATTTAGACAAAATGCACATCGATTTTATTTACATTCATGTGAAAAATAGGAAAATAAGTCAACCGTTCAAACACAATAATTAATAGCAGTAATAAGTATTCACAATAATAATTAGAATGATAAAAGATCTGACTTTTTTCATGGATGAATTATGCAAAAGGTGGGACGAGAACTTTTCCAGCAATAACAAAAAAATAAAAAAATAAACGAAGGGGAGAAGGATTTATATGGGCATAAAAAGACCACCGACGTGGCGGGGAGAAGTAAGGGCAAAAATCAGCACGTCTTCTGAAGATCAATTAATACGAGATTAGTTTTCTCAAAACCAGCATCATTTCCATACATTTCGCTGAATTTTATGTACATGTGTATAGTCCCTATTAGCGACTTTATGTACATCGAGGGCATGCCATTAATTCTGCAGGTCCCTATTAAGCAAGATTTCAATGTCATAAATTAAGTAGAAAAAAATGTAGTCAAAAATTCAGCGAAATTTAGAGGAAATTGGACGCATTATAAACGCTTTTTTAGTCTCCGCTTTATTTACGGAGCTAACTTTTACACATGGAATCAGGGAGATGCAAATGGACAAGAATGGCTTAAAAACGGAGCTTTACCATACAGGAACAATCCAGTACTTCTAGCAAAGATGACGCCAAGCAGAGCGGGGAAACGGTCTAATTCGCCCATTGGAATTACTAAAACAAATTTTTGATCATATACATGCACATCACCTTCTAATATGATAAGCTGCTTCTCTAAAATAAATTTACAATTAGATACCGGTTTAAGAAAAACCACCTGAGAATCTGATCACTAAATGGTAATAACTTTTCATCAGATCAGGTTACTGAAAATGTTATTATAGCCTCACGGGAAAAAATGCCATGAGTTTTAAACCACGTTATACTATATACATGTACATAAGAGGAATAAATGATGGCGAAATGTTAATAATCGTGCCCCAGCAACTCAATCGCAATACTAACGCAATTTAGTATAAACGTTCTTAAAATCACTAGAAAATTAGATAGTCGAATGGTAATAAGAAAACATTTCTTTAAATGTTCCCAACATTTTCAAAATGATGTAGGACTATTTAACGACAACAAAATATTCCTGAAATAATTTAAATTGACTTGCTCAAACCATCGGGATCTCTTCACAAGCCACTGACCAACCAAACATGTTTTCATTTCTATAACAAGCAAACAAAAAACTAGCACTGAGTCTTAACAACCATTGGCTGAAGCCGGGTGAAGTGATATACGACAGCCAATAGCAGCTGGCAATTTCATTGAGAAAACTGAGAAGACCGTTTGCCCGCCCTCGCACGTCAACTCTCTGACTCTCCAAATTGAAGATTTGGATCATCCTAAACTTTCAAAAAATGTACGAGGTATTAAGAGGACTGAGTTTCATCCTCGATATGTCACGTGGGTGCAACAGGGGTAATACAGTGGGGCCTGGGTGAGTAAGTAGAGGAGTTGAGACGACGCAAGAAGTTACACAAAGGCGAAGAAGAAGACAAGAAGGAAGATGGCAGCCAATGAAAAAGTGAAAGTTTTGAAGAAAGGGTTACACGAGAAAGGTGGGGATGATACAGAAAGGTAATGGAGTTCAAAGATGACAACTTGAGCACATTTCCAGAAAGGGGAAATTGCAGGGGGAGGGATGGAGATCATATTCAGTAGAAAAGGACAAGGAACCAGGGCGCGGGTAGAGGCTGGGGTACATGGGGTGGGGGATAAAGGGTCCATGGAATATTTGGAAGCTCTTACACATTTGGAAGTGAGTTTACTCAATGCAAACGTAATGATTTATGTTCGGCATTAGCCCACTCCCGTATCACCAACCCCCTTCTTTGCACCGCACACTCCAGACAGAGCTCGTAAAGAGATGCGAAACATGAGATAGGGTTGAAAGGTCACCCGAAAAAGGGCCTTCCACGATATATCGCGGAATTAAGGTAACCCAGCCTTTGCACAAAGCCCCGTTTAATTTCATCGGGTTTTAAATGTGGTGGAATTGGTCAATCAAGCGGAGACACAGTGAGATGAGTTCAAGAAGCTGCTTAAACTAAAGGCGAGAATTTGAGGAGCAAGGATATCACAATCACACAATGGGCATAGTAGATCGTTAATCGTTTCTCGAGGAAGACCTTTGTAAGAGTTAAACATTATGCAATGAACAGGCGCTCACCTAAAAATTGAACAAAAAAAGGCATTCGAGTGTTTTTCAATGACATCACACTGACATGGATTGGCGTATCGAGAACAAAACTTGACATTGAAAATGCTCTGCGCCACAGAGGAGTTTAAATAAGTTACATGAATAATTTAATAAAATATTCAAGTTATAAGCGTATGCTCAGAGATGAAACTAGAGAAAAACTGGTTATGAATATAATTGAAAAGGCCTTCATATGCATTGTTGAGCAAACTCTTATAGACTAGTAATTTAAAATTATTGTGATGATAAAAATAACTATTAAAGCACATTAGCACAATGAAATTAATATCCTTAACAGTGCTAAACTGCCTGACCAGAACTGACAAAAATATCTATATTGAAAATTTGTGCCACATAAGTACGGTAGTAAAGTAGTATCCAGCGGCCTCCAACGCTTCTTTGACAAACACTCGAATGCCCCACCCCAAGCTAATTTCGTCACATCTCGACCAACTTTCTGTGCGCAAATGACGTCAATAAATTTCCACATTCCTAAAATTCATCATTAAATTCAGCTGGCTAATAGGACCGAGAAAGGTAAATGTCGTTTAATCATGTTTATACCTAAATATATGCTAGGACATTGCTGGTCTGTTCAATGAATTGACATTTCTCATAGCCACCTGAAATCGTCTAATGCACATAGGAAAATAGTAGTTTATCGAGCGTTGAAATTGTGATTTGATCTAAGAAGAATGGGCGCGAGAATCAGAGATGCTGAAAACCGGAGGCAGAAACGTACAAAGATGATACAGGTTGAGAAAATATAATAGAAAAATAAAATGAGTCATCGCAATGGCGCTGGACAGAAGCGTAAATAAATCGGATACCTCATAAACGGCGGGCAATTTAATTGCTCATCGAATTGAAATATCTTTTCAAAACTGGCGGACCACGTTTTCAAAATAAATACAGAGCAGAAGAAAACCACTTGAGCTTCAGCGAGATTTCAAGAGAGGGGACAAACGATTAGTTTTCTTAGTAAAAGGCTGAGGCAACGAATTCCTCGTGTCTTAACGGCAATTAAGAATTTACAAAGCTGCATCAGGGTTCTTCCTCGCTCGCTCAACACTTATTAAAACGAATGTTAAGAGTTAATGAAGTGATCGCTCACTGAAGAATAGCAAAGACACGGAGAAAGACATGAAATACTACGAGTCTCCTCAGCGCCAGGGCTAAGAGGCGCCGACAGCCTGACCGGAATGAGAAGAAGCGAAGCCAACTACGAGGGCAACGCGCACCACAGGCCATCATACGTATTTGCTGGACAGCTGCTTGGCCAGTTCGGTATATTTGAGAAACTTGGAGTGGGGGCTCTCGTCTTGGGAGGAGGTGGACGAGACGCTCTTCAGGGGCGATTTACAGGAGGAGTTGGGGGACGTAGCTGACTCTGCCATGGCGCACTTGCTGGAGGCGGTGACCAAAGGGGAGAGGGCGTTCTTGAGGCCCCCAGATCCGCTGGAGGTGGTGACGGTGGCCGCCGAGGAGGAGGTGGCAGCCACGGACGCCGTGGTGGCGCTGGGGGGCGACAGTTCGGGCAGGGCGCCATCCTTGATGAAATGCATTTTGGAGAGGTGATGCCTGTACGCGCCTTTGGAGATAAAGGGGGTATCACAGAACGCGCACTTCAGAATGGAATCACTGGTGGCTGTGTCGTTGCAGGCCCAACTGAACGCCAGCATGGTCCCAGAGTTGGTGGTGGTGGTGGTGCTGCTGCTGCTCAGCAGCATGCTTCCAGCGGCGGTGGAGGACGGTGACGCGCTTCCGGTTCCGGTGATGCTGGTCGACGAGGGTGTGGTCCCTTTCGTCAACGACACGTTCGTCTTGTCCAGCAGCTTCTGCAGTTCCCTCAGGGGATGGTCGCTGCACGAGGGGCTGGTGGGGGACGGAGAGGAGCGCACCAGCGATAAGGTTCCTCCGCCTTCGTTGATGGCACCCCTGGCGCCTCCCAGCGTACCGTGGCTGCTTGTGCTGCATGTGGAGGCCGGGCTGTGGAGAGATCTGGCCGGACTGGCCTCCCTCTTCAGGGCCGTGATTGAGGATGGCGACAGGCGAATGGCAACCACCGGAGGAACGTCCTTCCCCCCGCTGCAAATGCTGTTTGGACTAGAAAGACAATCGTCCTTCCTGCTCTTGTCCTCCTCATCGACACCCTCGTCTTCGTCGTCCCCGTCCTCCTCCTCGTCCAGACCCTCACGCTTTAGGTCCTCGTCGGACTCGGTTCTCTTCTGGCGCCGCCTTCGGTGCCTCTCCCTGGCCATCTCGGAGTGGCCTTCCCTCTTCCTCTCCTTGTCTTCCTTGGCGGAGGGCGTGCGTCTCCCTCCTTTGGAATGTTGAGCTGGGCTTCGCTCCAGGTCCATGCCCTTCTTGGAGGCCACGGGGCTGTGGGGCATAGGGGTTGGGGTGGTGCTGTTGAGGTTGGCGCCCACGGGGGTGCCGCTGTTGCTTCCGCCTCCCACGTACACCTGACGGTTGCGCTTGCTCTCGAAGCTCTTCTCGATCAGCCTCTCGATGGCGTTCAACACGGAGGGGGCCTCTGGCACCTCCATCTGACCGTTGGGATGCGTGGGGGGAAGGGGGTGGTGGGAAGCCACGGATGGGGAAGGGGTGGAGTGTTCCCGCTTGAGGGGCGATCCGCTCTCCCTGCCGCCCTTCCGTTCTGCGGCCAGAGGTACGGACATGGGAGAGGGCAGGGAGGGAGAGGTTGCCTTGGGGGCCTCCCTGGTGGCGACAGTCTGGCCTCCGACGCACAGGCGGATGTGCTCAACGAAGGACTGCGTGTCGATCTTCTTGCCACACTTCTCGCACGTGATGCGTCCGTTGGCGCCTGCCTCCAGGGCCGCTGGTCCCCGCCTGGCGTCCCTGGGTTCCGCGTGTCCCTTGCTCATCTCGTTCTGCGCCCTCTCCAGTTCCAACAGTTTTCGGACGGGCAGCGACTTCTTGCGCTTCTCTCTAGTCTGCCGCCTGCGTCCCCCGTTCTCGGTGATGGACCTGAGGATGTGCTCCTTGTAGTGCGAATTCTTCACCATGTGGTTGCTAAGCTCCTTGAGGCTGCTGAACGCCTGGTCGCACACCTTGCAGGTGAGGACAGCGTTGACGTGCGCCTGGTTGGAGCAGCGGTCCTCGGGCGACTTCCACGAGATGATCTGCTCCTGGCTGATGATGTTAGTGTAGTGCTGCGTCTGCTGCATGTGCGTCGTCATCTCGGCCAGCGTCTTGAAGCTCTGGCCGCACCACATGCACTTCAGGATCTGCTTCGTCTGCTCGGCGCCCTTGCCCAGCCACACGTCCTGGCCCCTGACCAGCTTCCGGGGCATGGGGATTGACTCCTTCATCAGCATATTGTCTTGCTGCTCGGTCCCTGAACTCTTGCCGGTCGCCCCCGCCCCAGCCCCAGAGCCGCTCGGGGAGGACGATTGGCCGTGGCCGGAAGCAGAGCTGCTGTTGTTCAGGGACGTACTTCCGCTGCTGGCGCCCAGCAACGACCTGTGTGAGGAGCCCTGCGGCGGCATGGGGGGTGGGATGGGCGACTGGTGCAGGTGCATGCCACAGTGCCTGGCCTCCTTCATGTGCGTGGTCATCTCGTCCAGAGAGCGGAACGACTTGCGGCACCAGACGCACTTGAGCACGTCCTTGGCCTGCTCTGCGCCTCGGCTCAGCCAGTGGCTCTGCCAGGCGTTGTGGCGTCCGCAAGGGCTGGAGGAGGTGGAGGAGCGATGGGCGGAGGGCGAAGGGGCGGACGGGGTCGACTGGGGGTGATGGTGGTGAGGGTGGTGGTGAGAGTGGTGTTGGTGGTGGGAAACGTCAGCGGAGGCGTGGGAGTGAGGATGAGTATTGGATGCGCCTGGAGCAGCAGCGATGGAAGAGGAGGAGGAAGAGGGAGAGGGGGAGGAGGCAGGGGTGCTGTGGCAGCTCTTGACGCCCCCGTTCCACACAGGGATCTCCACGCCGCTGTTGGGTGAGGCCGATGGGCTGAAGCGAAACGGGAACTGCGTCGACCATGGACCCGAAGTCTTGGACACCGAAGCGCTCTCCAGGCGCAGAGTTTTGCTGCGGTGATGGGAGTGGGGCTGGGCGGCAGCAACCGATCCGAAGGGTTGCGCATCAGAACGCTTCAGAGGCCTCTTTCTCGACAGTGACAAGTCCAGAGGGGCATCGCCATCCTCCTCCATGTCCTCAGCACCCATCAGTCGCATCAGTCTATCGCAATCCCCCTCCTTCGTGGGGGACTTCTTGACGCTGAAGTCCAGAGGGCAGTCCTGTTCTATCTCGTCTTCGTCGGCCTCCTGAGCCAGCCGAACCTCGTGATAGGCCCGCAAGCGGATCTCCTCTCCATCCTCTTCGAAGTCCTCCTCCTTGATGAGGGAAGGGGCGCACACGATGGCCGACATGGACGACGCCAAAGGAGCGAGAGTCAGAGGAGCTTGGAGCAGGTTTAGCGGCACTGGAGAACGTGGAGATGATGTCAGGCTGGGGCTCCTGATGCCAGCCGGTTCCAAGCCACAGTCCCCGAGCTCAACAGCGCCATCTAAGGGCTCTTTGGCTAGTGCGCTTTCAGGGTGGACGCCATCGCAATCATCAACGTCAACTTTATGTATAGTCTTATCGTCTACCTGGTCTTCATCGTCTTCGTCTCCATCGACCTCTTGCATATTTGGGAAGCGGATGCTGGACAGATCCTTCTTCTTCTTCGTGCCTCCGTCGCCTCGTTTCTCGGTCACTTCATCGTCGTCTTCGTCGGGGTTGGCCGTGGAATCGTCTTCGTCCGATGTCCTGTCTTTGGACGATGGACCCAGACTCAGCACGTCATCGCCATTGCCGTCCTCATCTTTTGCTCTTTCGTTCGAGCTTTCTTCCCCTGCAAGAGAAAAATCGAAATACCAATATTAATAAAATGCTTTGCATCAAGCTAAGTAGCACATTTCCCTTGTAAAGAAAATCAACATAACTAGAGAAAATTGAGTCAAAGTTCTGCCTGAAATATTGATGGATAAAAGAAGGGGGCCAAATCAAATTACGCACGGTATCAAGTGCCAAAAATTCAACTTTTTCAGAAGGGGGAAAAACTGGATAATTTCGCGAAACATATTGTTACACCACTGTCCCGTGGTATCCCGAATGCTTCCTCAACACTACAGCAGGTGGCGAATTAATGGCTCCTACAATGTATTAAGTTGAAAAAAAAGAAGTTTGGTGGTCTGGCTCTTACAACGTTATGATTTGACACCCTTCAAATGTATTTTTCCTTCACAAATTGTACTCAGATGTCCATATATAAACGCCGCAGCAAAATGCATCGCAGGTTAGGTTGCATTTTTGTTCATACATTCGAAGCTTTCATCCCATAGCGTGAATCAAAGCTCGAGTTCAACTTGATTTATATATTTATTCATACAGACGACAGTTGAGCATTATACCTTAGTTTTAATCCCATCAACAGAGGATTTTGCTAAACAGGGAGAAACTTGCCATAACGTAAATTAATGGCATTATAGTAACAAACCATATTCGTGATTTATGCAATTCTACTGCATAAGATTGCACCTAGAGCAAAAATATGAATTACCAAACACCACTAATGTTTTTTTAACATTGCACATTTCTATAATAATATCGTGCACCCCCTGCAGGAAAACAGGATCCAAGCAAACTGACAAATAAAGTTTTAACGCAGGTGAGTAAAACAAATGAGCTAAGGAAGCATTTGTATCACGATGCGCCAGCAACCTTTTAGACCCATGTAATTCGAGTTGCCGAAGAGGTCGGCCGTAATTAACGGCCTAAGTACGAAGTCGAGGAGGACTTAAGGATGACAAGATAGAGTGCGTTATCAAATCATCTTTTTCACGAGTTCACATGTTGTGGCTCGTAACAAAAGCGAGGGTTTGATTTGCACGGTACACACGCGAAAAGCGCGTTTTAAATATCCTGTAAATAGTTCCTATAAAATTTAATAAGCTCATTTTAGTATCTCATTGTCTCCGGCTAAGTATCGTTTTGGGTGTAAAAGGGTTACGGAGGTCGTTCTCACTGCGCCGACAGCCCGCGCGCTTCCATTGAATTAGATTATGATATTTCAAATCCTAAACTTATCTTCGGATTACACATCATTTCCCTTCGCGCGCTGCCATCTTGGTGCCCCCGCCATCTTCTGCCAAAGGTTAATCATTTGATATTCGCACTTTCTTGGTTAAGCCCTAAATCAGAGTCGTTTAATGAGAGGGAGAAGCGCGTATCACTCCCCAGCCATCTTGTCGACCAGGAGATGTTGAACAGCACTTTTCCAGAGCTTCCTATTCACTTTGTCTCCCATCTATCGCGAGTCCCTCGGTGATGTTTAACCCCATCTTTCACTCCTATGTCATCGAATTTATCCCCTTTTTCCTAGCCCACACAAGACAATTTATCTCAATTTGCCTACTCGTGTGCCACCGAAATGCAGCCAAAATGGACCGAAAAAATATCTGGGGAATGGGGGAAGGAGAAAAAAAAAAACACGATACAAGAAGACTCAAAAACAAACTGCAGTTGAACCTAGGGTGATGGGCCCTGATGGGATCAATAAAAAGTGCCCATGGTATGCGCCTTTGCTGTTGAAAAGGTCACATTGTTTTTTTTTCTTTTCTCATTTAGCGTTTTTACTTTTCCAAATTTTAGGTTGCACACGCTGGAGTAAGAGCATTTAAAAAATCGCAAAAGTAAATTCGGCCAATTGTACTTTACATAGCTTCGAATAAAATTTGACATTTCCCAGAGATCGAACAACTTCGGGATTACTAAGTTTCGCTTTGCCAACCGCCAGATGGCATCAAAGCGGCTCATTAACACTAATGAATGATGTTCGTAACAAATTGACTAGAACACATCTTTAACCAATAGATTTAAGCGAGGCAGGAACAGAAATAGTGCTCAAATAAGCTAATTACACTACATTATTTTTGTGATTTTTAATCTATAGACCCAGAAATAAATTTTCTAAAAGTACAGTAAGTATATCCAGAAATTTGTATTTCTGTACTGTAACAGCAAAAAATATATGAAAATGTCTTTGAAGTTGTGCTGAGAAGCAACAGTCCATGCAGATCTAACAGAATCCCAAGTAAAAAACAGGATAAAAACAGCAATGTGCATCGGTTGCATAATCTCTAAAGCAAAAATTCGCATTAGCGCGCATTGCCTACAAACTTCAATACGTGGATCAAAGATGACGCCAATGTGAGATGTAACAGCAGTTCTTACACCGGTTCGAGGCTGTAGGGACTCGCTGCATTTCTTACGGAATGACTGACAAGTGCTAAGCGCTATCTTGTAATGCAAAAGTCGTGTTAGGGGGAGTCCCTTAAGTAAGTGCACCTCAGTGCTCGTTACCCTTTTCAAAAACACAAAACCTCGAGTGAAGCGGTGACGAGGGAATTTATTTTATTCTTTTTCGTTTTTACACACATTGAGAGATATAAGGTTAACTGAAAAAATTAAGAAAGCAATCTGTCTTCAAAGGTTGAATGCGTCAAACCATTCTGCGCCAACCCCCACAACCTCAAAAAACGCATCAGCTCAGTTTTAACGAAGGCCCCGAAGACCAAAGTTTTTCAAACATTGTCCCAAATGCCCACTGAGAATCGTGAGGATCGTCTGTCTTAAGCCCGCTTTACACTCCATAGCAGAAGATACGGCACGTACATGTACGAAATATGGTACAGTGAAAGCTCGATAACTCGAAGTCGCAGGGGACCCCCAAAAATATTCGACTTATCCGAATTTCGAGTTATC